>PVJD01011305.1:0-47137 GCA_004026545.1 Mormoops blainvillei | reverse complement strand
TTCACATCCCCAGTGCCTAGCACAATGTCTGATACGTGGCAGGTGATCAATAATCAGTTACTGAGTTGAACTGGACCTTGTAAAAGCCTCCGTCTGTTAGAATTCTCAGGAGTCGAAGGCCCTGTTTATTCTTACGATTCCTTCTCAGGTACTAGTAGATCACAAACAGCATCCATCCTGCCAGCACTTGTCTCGGTGTCACTGGGGAAGTGAAAGAGAAACACCACCACCCCACACCTGTCCCCCGCCGTCCCTCCAAAATGGGCTGCTGCTGCCGCAAGGCAAATCCAGAGCTAAGCACCTGCAGGTGGCCCTGGCCCTGCCCACCCTGCCCACCCGCCCTGCGGTTCTGCCTGGCATGGAACCTACGGTCCCTGTCCGGCCTGGCTGGATGCTCAGTGCGCACACCTTGCCTGGTGCAGGGCGAGAGAAGTCGCCAGAGCTCGGGATCCTCTGGAGCCCTGTGACGACAAAGCACGTTCTGATCCAGGAGGTCTGGGTGGTGCCGCGATTCTGCTCCTCCGATGAGCTCCGAGATAGTGTCCTTTTTGTGGCCTATGGCACATCCTCTGATGAGCAAGGGGTGAGAATCTACCAGTCTCATCCCAGTTGTTCAAGAGGGCAAAGTAGTGCCAATACAGTAGACAGCTGAGTTCAGTCACCATCCCTTCTCATTAAGCCGGCTTCTGTAATTCCTTGACCAGCCCCTGTCCTTTTCTATTTTTTTCTGTACCCCAGCAAGTTACAGAGAACAGTGCCTGTGTGCATTACACCGGGCAGGATATGGAGGTGAAAAGGAAACAGGGGTAGGCCTGAGGTGAGGTTCATGCCAGTCCCAGCCCTGCAGGCCCCCGAGGCTCTCTGGGCTCTATGTCCTGTCCTATTATGTGCGCGGATGGTGCCTGGCCTGGCTGGCTGCTTCCCGAAGCGGGTGTGTCAAACGGATTTCTCACTCCGCCCCTTCCACACTCTGGCTGAATGGTCTAGGGAAAATGATTTGGCCTCTCTGGGCCTCCCTTTACTCATCTGTAAGTTGGAAAGGAAAATATATGTAGGGATATCTAAATACCCAATGCCTGGCATCTCCTAGGTGCATAAAAAATGTCGGATCCCTTCTCTCTTCAAGGGGCTCTTGCGTGACCTTCAAAACCCCTTCTCCGTGAGGCCTCCCTGACCACCCCTATCCAAACCGTGAGCCCCCAACATTCCATCCTCACCTTGTCCAGGTCCCACCTTTTCCCCTCATTGCTGATCACTATCTAACATTTCACTTCTTTATCTGGTTTAGTGTCTTTCCCCGCCACGAGAATAATTGGGCTGAGAGACAGGGGCTAGCAGAGGAAAGTGGGACGGAGCACAGGTTCAAGGCTCTGGGTTCAAACCCCGAGTTCACGAACGGCTAGCTGTGCAACTCTAGTCAACTTATCTGAGCCTCGGTTTTCCCATTTGTAAATTATAAGGATAAACGTTACCTTGCAAGGTTGTTGTCATCAGTGATTCTCAAAGTATGTTCTTTGGAACATCAGTCGCATGAGATATGTCAGAAAGGGTCTCATGGTCAAGTGAGTTTGGCAAGTGCTGAATATCACCCCTCCAGCTTGGGGATTCTCAAATAACGTTAGACTGAGCAAACTGAGAAAACTATAAAAGAATTCATTTAACTCTGATTAACACAGTCTTTTTTCAAGCAACAACCCTTTTGCAAGGAACACATATGAGCATCCCATGGAGCCAGTGTTCTGGGTGACACACTGTGTAAACTGTTTGCGAGGATTAAATGAGATGCTAAACACCTGGCTCTTGGCACAGCCCCCAGCACGTGTGTAGGGGGCACTCAGCACATGTGAGTGCCTTTTGTACTCCTTCCCTAAAGTAGCAATGTTTATTCAAACCTGTCCCAGCTCAGCTACCAAAAAAAAAAAAAAAATTGAGCCTATTGGGACAAGAAATTTTCCATAAAATTATTGTTGATTCCTTTACATGAAAGGAGAATCACATCGGGTTACATTAAAGAGGTGTGTACTATGGAAGCTGTAATATACCACTCGTGAGCCTAGATGTGAAGAATGTTCGCTCTTGGACTACTGAGGAGCTGCTGGTCACACGGGCACCAGCAGGAGGTGGCTTGCCCAGAGCGACGGAGTCTCAGCTCCTTCCAGTGACAATCCCACCTTGCTTACACAAACCAGAATGTGTCCCATCACATAGGTTCAGATCTCAGTGCCTTTAGGTCTCATTCTTTGGAAAAGGTCTGGCAGTGTGCATCCCAAAAGTTCAAAAAATCTCTCCACCTAGGAATGCCACTATTGGAATTACTGTACAAAAGCTATCCAACATGCAGATAGAGCATTACACGTAAAGGCATTTGTCACGGCATTTTAAAGGACGATACTGGAAACAACTGCTGGCTAAATGGGAATGGTTCAAACTATGATGGGGCTTCTCTGTTAAATACCTTACACCTATTTAAAATAATATTTAGAGATACCATTCTTGCTTCTGGCCAAGATCGAGGCGTAGGCAGATACACTTTTGTCTCCTTGCACAACCAAAAGAAGGACAACAACAAATTTAAAAACAAAAAATAACCAGAACTACCAGAAAATCAAACTGTATGGAAGTCTGACAACCAAGGAGTTTAAGAAGAAACATTCATCCAGACTGGGAGGAGGGGTGGAGACGGGCAGCTGGGGTGGAGAGGATGCGCGGCAAGCCTGCAGCTGGCAGACCGAGCAGTCCCACATTTCCATGTGGATAAACCAGGAAGAACAACTGGGGAGTGAGAGAGACCACACAACCCAGGGTTCCAGTGCGGGAAAAGAAAGCCTCAAAACCTCCACTGGTAAAAACCTGTGGGGATTGCAGCGGTGGGAGAAACTGCCAGTCTCACAGGAGAGTTCATTTGAGAGACCCACAGGGTCCTAGAATGTCCACAAACCTACTCACCTGGGAATCAGCAGCAGAAGAGCCCAATTTGCTTGTGGGTAGCAGGGGAAGTGACTGAAGGCCGGTCAAGAGCCAAGCAAGGAACATTGTTCCCTCTCAGACCCCTCCCCCACACACAGTGCCACAAGGCCGTGATGTGGGTTGCCTGGCCCTGGAGAACACCTAAGGCCCCACCCCTCACAACATAATAGGTATGTATACAAAAAATATGGCCCAAATGAAAGAACAGATCAAAGCTCCAAAAAGAGAACTAAGTGATGAAGAGATACCCAACCTGAGAGATGCAGAGTTTAAAACACTGGTAATCTGGATGCTCACAGAATTGGTGGAGTATGGCCACAAAATGGAGGAAAAAGTGAAGGCTATGCAAAGTGAAATAAAGCAAAACACACAGGGAACCAACAGTGAAGGGAAGGAAACTGGGACTCAAATCAATGATTTGGGGCAGAAAGAAGAAAGAAACATTCAACCAGAACGGAATAAAAAAAGGATTCAAAAAAAGGAGGAGAAGCTTAGGAACCCCTGGGACGACTTTAAATGCTCCAGCACCTGAATCAGGGGTGCCAGAAGGAGAGGAGGAAGAGCAACACACTGAAAACTTATTTGAAAAAATAATGAAGGAGAGCTTCCTCAATCTAGCAAAGGAAATAGACTTCCAGGAAATGCGGGAAGCTCAGAGAGTCCCAAAGGAGTTGGACCCAAGGAAGCACACACCAAGGCACATTATCATTACATTACCCAAGATTAAAGATAAGGAGAGACTCTTAAAAGCAGCAGGAGAAAAGGAGACAGTTACCTACAAAGGAGCTCTCCTAAGACTCTCAGCAGATTTCTCAAAAGAAATCTTACAGGCAAGAAGGGGCTGAAAAGAAGTAGTCAAAGTCATGAAAGCCAAGGACCTATATCCAAGATTACTCTATCCAGCGAAGCTATCATTTAGAATGGAAGGGCAGATAAAGTGCTTCCCAGATAAAGTAAAGCTAAAGGAGTTCATCATCACCAAGACCTTATTAAATGAAATATTAAAGGGACTACTCTAAGAAAAAGAAGATGATGAAAACTATGAACAGTAAAGTGACAACAAACTCACAACTATCAACAACTGAACCTAAAAAAACAAAAACAGAAACAAACTAAGCAAACCGCTGGAACAGGAACAGATCACAGAAATGGAGATCACACAGAGGGTTATTAGTGGGGAGCGGGAGGGGTGAGAATGGGGTAAAGGTACAGGGAATATGAAGCATAAATGGTAGGAACAAAATAAGGGGAGGTTAAGAATAGTATAGGAAATGGAGAAGCCAAAGAACTTTACATATAACTCGTGGACATGAACTAAAGGGGGGAAAGCTGGTGGAAGGGGGTTGCAGGGCGGAAGGGAATAAAGGGGAGAAAAAATGGGACAACTGTAATAGCATAATCAATAAATTATATTTAAAAAATAAAATAAAATAATTTTATAAAGAGTTTGAATGATGTGGGTATATGCTTAGGCTATAATGTTAAGGAAATAAAATAGGCTAAAAAATAAAATATACACATTATAATAACAGCTATGTTGGTGCACTGAGGAAGAAAATTGACCAATGTATTAGGAGTAGTTCTTTCTTAGAGAAACAATGAGTGATTTTCATTCTATTCTATATATTTTTCTACATTTTCTCCATTTGTTCTACGTGTTTTTCTGTACTTCCAAGTTTTATGCAATAGTGATGAGGAAAAGGTAAACATTTATTTTAAAAGAGAAAAAAGATGTGCAGCTGAGTTATCCAGTAGATCTAAACGGCATTACAGGTGCTATTGGGGTGTCCAGAGAGACCTGCCCTATCTGCACAGTGTCAGGTTGTGTTGAGGAAGGCCACGCACCGGCGCCCCCCAAACCTTAGGAACCATCTGCCCTATGTTGTCACATTGTGTAGAGCATGCACTATTATTGAATATTTTTATAGAAATCAACTCAGTTTTTTAAACTTAAGTACATATATTTTAAAGAAGTGGAAAAAAGTAATACTACTTTTCATCAATGGAAAGTAACCACACAAATAACTGCAATAAAGCAAAACAATGCTATCAAATTCTAGGCCGGTAACGCTTCTGCGTTTGAAACCTCTTGTATCTCTGTTTACTAAAGAGTGGGGGCCAGGGGAAACTGTTGTCAAGGAGGAAGGGACAGGTTATCAAAGTTTTTGGATTATTAAAATATTCTAGCAGAGCAACAGACCCCTTAAAGGAGTCAGAAAGATTGAAAGATAACTGAAAATTATTTTCTCACTACAGATCTTTGTTTTTAATGATTTGCCCACGTAGCCCCCAAACTACCTACCATACCAAACACTGGGGACAAGTGCTACACAGTATTCCTAGCGCCCGTGGGTGTCCCACAGGCTGTGGTCAGTACCCCAGCTGGTTTTAAACTCAAGGACAGGTGTTTCTACAGCCAGCATTTTTCTATTCCTCTTACAATTCCAAAGTATCGCTTTTTTCGAGACCCACTGTTTCCAGGCAATATCCCTAATGCCTTTATCATTTATTTACAAAGCATGTTTCGGGGGTTGTAAAACCATAAACTCCCCAGTGCTGTACCAGTTCTGATCTGAAACAGGCCAGGCAGGTAAAAAACGCGGACGCGCGCGCACGCGCGCGTGCGCGCGCGCACACACACACACACACACACACACACACACACACACACACACACACACACAAATGCCATCAGTGCTGGGAAAGGATGGAAGCCAGGTAAAAGCTTAGTGAACTTGAACTCACTTGTTTATACAGATGAGGAAACCGTCTTGTCTGGTTGGCCATCTAGCTACTGAATTTTCTGTTATAAAGCTCAATTGTTAAAGACATTTGGGACTTGCACGAGCGTGGTGGAGCGTGGGATGACAGTCCTGCGGGAATGTGACAATGCAGTCGCTGAACAAGGAGACATATCAAACTTAGGGAAAGGATGGTTTGATTATTAAATCAGTGGAGCAGAGACGATTGGCTAACTGCTTGAAGAGACATAAAGTTACATCTCTACCTCACATCACACGCCCAAATAACGTTCTAACATCTATTAATAAGTTTTGTGGAAATCAGCAATGTTCAACAACAAAGAATTGGTTAAATTATAGTATATTGATACTATGGACTATTACCAAGTCATTAAAATCATGTTTTAGAAGAATATTTAGTACTTGTGGTTTATTATTAAGTCAAGTAGCAGGCTACAAATATAGGTTATAATCACAATTTTGTAGACAAACTTCCCACAATCATGTGTGGAAAAGTGCTCACATTTGCACACATACACACAAATGGAGTATGTGTGAATCCACATGTACAGTGTATACGCATACTCACATGTACATGGATCATGAAAAGAATCTGAAATGAAACATATCAAAGTAATAGTGATTGTCTGAAGTCATTTTTACTTACACATATTTATCATTTTGGTTTTTTTTCAAAAGTTCCACAATGAAGACTCATTACTTTTATAATATGGAAAATCAATACATGTTATCTATAAAATTAATCTATGATGGCTCTAATGTTAACATAATTGAAATGCTTCGGTGAATGAAAGTGAAAACAAACTCGGGTAGTGTACCCCATCAAGGCTGGGAATCCAGGTGACTGAGCAGCTCTTTCTCCTAATGCCTTACCGCAGAGTGACCCTACATGGCTGCGAACCTCTGGACCCTGATACCACGTGTAGTCTGTACTTCTCCGGGGAGGAGGCCTGCTGGCCCTGCACTGGGAGCCACGGCTGTGTCCCCAAGATAGCGCAGGAGTGGCCCAGCTGATTTGTTTTTTATTTCCGGGGTGAAATTTAAGTGTACGGTTAGCATTTTATTAATTAAAATTTTTCTTCTATAAGATCTTCTTCAACATTTGATGCTAGGAGTTATTCTGATACATTAGAATCCAACACGAGACTGTGTCCGATTTAGTCCTGATTATATATTTAACTATCTTAAGTTTAATATCTCACCACTTCAGTATGCACAGGTTCTCAAAAGGATATAAGTATAACTATGACAGTCTGGGTCTCTGTTTTTCACCAGGTCTCAAACTTTGCTGCAGTCACAGTCACTTGTGCGGTTTTTAAGTGTCCCAATTGCAAGAGTGCACCCTAGACCACTAAACTCAGAATCTGTATTTTTTTTAAAGCTCCCTTGGTAATTCCAATGTTCAGCCAGTTTGAGAATCAAGGTTATGATGATGCAACCTGACATGTAGCTCCTGAGACTGAGAGCGAGCTTTGGGTAAAGGAACAGTGTCCTAATATTTTGTGTTCTCTGTCTCCACCTGCTGGCCACACACTGCATGCTCTAATTTACCTTTACAACTGGGGTTTCCCAGATGCTGTTTCTTGGATTTTTTTCCAGAACGTTTGCAGAAAGAATCAAAGAGAACCAAAAAAAGATGAAATTTGTAAGTAATAAAAATAGCTACAAAATATATTCTTGTATTTAATAGGATAGCCTAAGAGTTATAAACACATTAGGATAATGCAACCTGAATCTTTTGCATGCTTGGTAAAGAAAAAGCAGCCAGTGGGTGTCATTACCGTCATAGGCATAAGATTGATTCCATCTTTTGAGTACCAGTGAGTCATTCTGAGTGAATAATTCAGAATAGACTTTGGGGGAGTAGACTGTTCTGTGAGACTTGTCGTGCATAAATTTATGAAACCACCGCCACGATCAGGGTTCCAAACAGTTCCATCATTCCCCCCAAAACTCTCTCATGCTTCCCTGTAGTCGAATCCTTCCCCTACCCCAATTCCTAGCAAGCAGTGATGTTTTTCATTGCTACAATTTTGTCTTTCCCATAATGTCACGTAAAGGGAATCGTACGGTATGGAATCTTTTGGAAGTGGTTTCTTTCCCTCCTCATAACTTTCTTCCTTCTGCTTGCTTTAGGTTTGTTTTATTTTTCTAGATTCTTCAGTTTGAAGTTGAAATGGTTGATTTGAGACCCTTTTTTCCCCAAACTATCAAATGTTATAAATTTCCATCCAATTCCTACTTCAGCTGCACCTATGCATTTCGATATGTTGTAGATTCATTTTTGTTTAAAATACAGGGGTGAGCAAAAGCAGATTTACAGGTGCTCATAGGGAAAAAGACATGCAGGTTATGATCATTACAACAGCTTCACTCACTCAGAAGAATGTCACAATGGCCCAGCGCCCTTAGGTGCAATCTCGTGAGCACTCCGGTTGCCGGCCTTCATTATTTACACGTTCTTGTGGTCTGCTTGCGATGCTAGCTGCCTTTGGGAACTTTTATTAGCTCTGGCGTCTTCTTGATTTTCTGAAAATAATGATTTGTGAATTCAGCCTCTCAGACTGGTGTTCTACAAATGATAATTTGGAATCTCTCTTGCAAAAAAATTTTGAAAAATTATACTTTGGGTGTATTTAACCACACTGGCCACTAGGTGTTATACAATTGAGGTAAGTAGTGGTGGCGACAGACTTGCTTGTCTTGGTTCTGACTTTTAGAAAAATCACTGTTAAGATAGATATATTTCATGATGTTAATGAAGTGCCTGTTAAAATTCCTTTGTAAAAATAATTTTGATCAGCCCTGGCTGGTGTGGCTCAGTGGATTGAGTGCCGGCCTGCAAGCCGAAAGGTGGCTGGTTTGACTCCCAGTCAGGGCACGTGCCTGGGTTGCCAGCCAAGCCCCAGATTGGGGGCATTCGAGAGCCAACTGAGATTGATATCTCTTACACGGATGTCTCTCTCCCTGCCTGCTTCCCTCCCTTTCCCTCTCTCTAAAAATAAATAAATAAAATCTTTAAAAAGTAATAAAAATTTTGATCAAAAATGGAGATTGAGCACAGCAATTCCACTTCTTGAATACTCATAAATCCGAAGAAACCCAAAATACTAATTCAAAAGAATATATGTGCCCCATGTTCATTGCAGCACTATTTACGATAGCCAAGATTTGGAAGCAGCCCACGTACCCATCAGTAGATGAGTGGATATGCGGGGTTTCTCCTGAAACCCTGTGAGGTACTTATGTGCAGTTTAAAGATAAGAGGTCAAATAACTTGCCTAAGGACATAGTTACTAAGTAGCAGCATTGTCCTTCAAAAACCAGGTGTAATTCCAAAGCGTGTGTAAACTGGACCTGTGATTTCTGAAGACTGGCCTTCAGGATGGGACCGAACTAGGAATGTGGTTACTACTCCCAGTGGAGCACGTGGCCTCTCCCATTTCTAGTCCTTTCCCTTGCCTGTGAGGGACCTGCGGGGGCGAGATGAGGGGCAGAAGGAAGCACATACATTAGTGCTCAAGCCAGTCAGTTTATGTTTCAATTCTCACAATAATCCTATAGAATCAATGTGGTGAGTGACTAACTGGTCTCCTAGGTAAGTGGCCGAGTACCGACTCCCAAATTTCCCCCTTTCCCTAGGCAAGCCTGCTGCATGCTCAGAGCCTCTGCTACCCAGTTAGGGACTCTGGTAATTTTGAAAGAGGCTTTTTCTCTGGGAGGATGCAGTCCTGAGTGGGTAAGGCTTGGTGGGAGGAGCATGGACCAAATCGCAGCCCCATTTTCGTTTCAGTTGGCTACCGCTGAGCGGTGCACAGTCCTCACAGCAACATGCCCAGACCTGTTCCTGCTGGGAAGAGGATATCTTGTCACCCAGATTAGCATGAAGACACTGCTCTGGTCATAGTAGGCCATGCATTTTATTGCAAAGTAAAAGAAAATACTACGTGCGTGGTGACTGGGGAACAGAGTACTCAGATTAAGTGGAGGCTCAATTTCCCTAGTTTGAGAAGATGACACCCAGGTTTCTGTCTTCTTTGTCTCCCTGACGGTCCCAGGAAATCAGCCTGCTTTCCTCCTCATCACGGCTACCACCCCCGCTACCAAATTTATTCTGAAGGGTTCTTTTTCCTCCAGATGGACATTCAGAGATGGTAGGTAAGATCAAACAAGTGGGTACAAATAGGATATCTTTACATGCAATTACGACTTGGTTATATTCTTAAGTCAGTTACTTTTGGGCAATGCAAGACATTATACAAAACTGAAACAGATAACTTGGCTCATCTACCTTAGTTATCTGAGTGAGGGCCTGTGAGGAGGACTGAGCCACCGGAAGCTAACAAAACACACCTGTGCAACCCTCTGACGCTGGAAGCGGTCCTGACAGAGAAGGGAGGAAAAGCCTTCTGTGGTCCCCAGTATCTTCAGCAACGGAAAGAAACTGCTTTGAGCCTTCCGAGATGGCAGATAAAACTTGCAAAGCACAGGTAGGCGTCTGAAATTTCAGGATGATTCACATCAATTGGTTCAAAATCGAGAGTTGAATCCCCTTCTTCCTATATGCATTTTTAATTTTCCAAGTTTTTTTGGATCATTTTAAGAAGAACAAAGGCAATGAGATCATCTATCAGGTCCTAAAAGTAGCCATGAATGAGGCTACTTGAACCTCACACTTAAAAAAAAAAAATTTCGAATCACATTGCTGTTGGGTTTTCTTATGGTAAAGAGTTAGTCTAAGCTACACCCTAGCACAAAAACCTGAAATCACGAGCATGAGAGTAACTTACAGATGAGAGGCCAGCTTTACTCGAGCCTAAGACCCGCAGAAAAGAGAGAACAGCCTATGGGGTAGAAAAAATGTCCTGAGGGCATTCTGGTTTGTAGTCTACCCTGAAGCATCTTTCGGAGTGCTCCCTGTTAATTCAATAGGGTAGTGGGAACTATGCAAATCAACTTGGCAGGTACCATTAGTGATCCAAATTCCTACAGACATTCTTTAGGTGCAGGGAATAACAATGCCTGCAGTCAGAGTCTTTGATAAGCAAAGAAAAGAAGACCATTGACTACACCTTTAGGGATGGAAGGGAAGTGTGTGCCTTTGTCCGCGGCCTGCTGTGTCTGTCGGCGGAAGCGCCCTCCCAATGCATTTTCTTTTCTTCGGGAGGTTGAAAGAGTACTTTCAGTTGATACTGTGAGGATTTTGCAGCACTAAAATTCACGAACGAAAAAGAGAAATGAAAAGAAAGTCGATTTAACCAAAATGGAGAAGGCGATACACACAGGACTAGTAATACAGAATAAGACTGTGCCCACCTTGGTCAGCTCACCCCAAAATGCCAATTAAACACTTTCTGTCTGATTTTTTTTTTTTAAAGCAGGGGATCAACATTATAATTTTAGGGGTTGACCTAAATATTTATTCAACCTGAAGCATATGTGAATTTGGTGTAAAAATGGTTTTCCAGGAACTCTTCATTATAATTCTTCATTATATTATCTCGAAGTAACCAAGGAAGAAACCATTTCTTCATGCCTTTTGTAAAGTGGATCATAAACAAAAAACTAAAGAATTGTCCTGACCAGGTGGTTCAGCTGGTTGGAGCGTTGCCCCCCTACACCAAAAAGGTTACAACTCCCAGCCAGGGCACATACCCAGGTTGCAGGTTCAATGCCCGTTTGGGGCGCAAAGAGGAGACAACTGATAGATGTTTCTCTTTCACATAAATGTTTTTTTTCTCTCTCTCCCTTCCTCTCTAAAATCAATAAACATTCTTGGGTTAGGATTAAAACAACTAAAGGGTTATTACTTTGAGAACAAATTTGTAATATAACAGCATGACTCTTTGGAATAAAGCATAATCACTTAAGTGAGGAAGTTGCTAATATATTAGGAAATTGTGTCTGAGAGAGACAGACACAGAGAGAGAAAGAGACAGAGAGAGAGCACATGTGGGTCGTGCTCAAGTCAGTTGATCCAAGAACTTAGATTGGAGGCTCCGAACTTCTACAGTAAAGGGCCAGTGGTACATATTTTGTATTTAGACTTTGTAGACCACAGAGTCAGTGGAGCAGCCCCTCAACTAGGCCAGATTCTATAGCACAGACTCTATATAAAGGAAAAAATGTGACAATGTTTCGGTAAAATTTTACTTATGGGCAATGAAATCAGAATTTCATATAACTTTCACAGGTCATGAACTATTATTCTTCCTCTGATTAAAAAAAAACATTTAAAAGCATAAGAACCATTCTTAGCTCATGTTTCATACAAACACTGGCGGTGGGTTATAGCCCGCCAACCCTCAATTAGATGGCTGACTGGTTGGAACCAAAAAGGTGCCTATTATGTTAAACTTCCATTTCTTTAAAAGGCAATTAAAAAAATCACAATTCCAACAGCTCAGAAATCAAATAAAATTAAAAACCAAGTTGTGGTAATAAATGAACTGATGCTCAAAAAAAAAAAAAAGAAAAAAAATCAGTTCGATAAACTTTGGTACCCTAAGAGGGAAAAATCAGCCTGGACCATCACAGACGAAAACAAAAAGAATGTCATTGAAATTGGTTATTTGTCACCATTGAGGTATAAAATCAATGTAGAAATGTGATACTATAGCAAATTATACCTCTCATAGTCCTGATTTAATTTCTTTTAAACCCTGGTTAATATATCTTTTGTTATAAAAATGTTATTTATGACATTGAGTTTGGTTCAAGTTCTGCTTCGTTTATTCCTTTATCAATATTTAATATACTGTTTATCAGTTCTAAACAGCACTTTCAGCAGAAATTACTGATGTGCAAGCAAACCATTAGAGGTGCAGCTCTTCAGAGAGTTCATTTTGTTGATTAAGTTTTTATCGTCTGAATATTTACAATGACGGATGAAAGACTTTTCAATCTTATAAACATCAGTATGCCCAGTTTCACTAGAGGGTAGTTTCACTGCCTTGGGCATGAAGGCTTTTCAAAAGTAATGAAACAGGAAAAGTACTTTTCCTTTTCTGCTTCTTAAGACTGTAGCAGGAATGTCTGCTGAGGTAGCTCAATCTACCCTTGTTTTTTCCCTTTTTAGGTATATTTGGTCTCAGAATATTTCTGGGAGAGTGACAAAGAAGTCACAGCTGGGAGTGGGCACTACAGAGGTTTCAGTGTAGGGTACGCGGACATTCTCTTCTTTGGCTTTGTCCAAGCACTGATTATTCTTCGCCCGTGTTCAGGGTTAATTTTACTGGATCGCACTTGCAAAGTTGGCAGCTTTTTAGGTAGAGGTATTTGAGCACTGTGTCAGGGTCTCCAAATTTGGAGATGCCTAAGCAAATGTCACCTGTTCTTGGTTGGCCACATAAGAGAAAATCTGATTACTTACCATTCCATGAGAGTTAAAAATTCCAACCCTTTATTTGGAATCTAAATTCTTCTACCTTTGGGGAAGGCCATTTTAATGTTACAATGATCAAGGGCACAGACTGTGGGCTCCCGAGCTCAGGTGCATCAGCAACAAAGGCTGACTGATAACCATAAAGCAGGGTGATTTTTTTTTTTTGCACTGATTTTACAGTTAGAAAGAAAACAAGCTAATGCTCCTTGGCAAACTTTGGGTTGGTAAGACCTTTAATAGCCAGGAGAAGGATGAAGAAATCTGTTAATAGTTGTTTAAAACAGAAGCGTGAAATACTATTTATTCTAGCCCACTCAAATGATACATTGAGAAATGCAACATTCTGAATAAGTCCTAACGAGGCCAACATGGTGTTCAATAATTATTTTTCAAAATACAATCAACACATGTTAAAGCAATTTGTTTATATAACATGTTGGTAAAGTCAACAATTAAAAAAACACAGCTAGACAGAGACAAGAGGGCAGCATTTTGATGTTAGGTAACTAGTGTTAGATCTGAGACACTGCAGAGTACCTATCATTCATCCAACAAACACTGAGTATCTTCATGCGTGTGCCAGGCATGGCAGACATAAATCAACACCCTGCCACTGACCAGTTTATTGACGGCAGGGACAGAGTTGAAGGGACAGCAACACACATTACGATGGACACCAAGGCAGAGAAAGTGGAAGGCCGCATAGCAGGGGTACCTAAAGCTTTCTCAGAGGATGTGTATGACTGCCGAGCTCATACTGAAGACGAGTGGTGGTTAACAAGGCAAAAGGCAAAAATAAATGAACAAATAAATTAATTAAAGATAATTAATTAATTAATTAACAGAATATTCTAGGCAGGGGAACCACATGTACAAAGGCTGATCGAGAGAATGAGGCAAAATGCAGAGTAATGCAAAGTTCCCCATTAAATGAGAATCTTCACAGTGAATCACATGCAGCAGTCAGTGTTTTAAGCAAAGTTACAAAAACTTACATACAACTTAGAATATAAGGTGTAAAAATCTAACAAAATACTACTGCCTCATTTTCCTCCACAGGCCTCCTTCAGCATCGGAATGGTCTGACTCCCTACTGCTGACTCCCCTCCGACTGGAAGAACTGAAGGGTGAGGAGACTCCATCTTTTCCTGTAGCTCCACTTCCATCCAATGGCAAACTCTGGACACCCAGGGAGGAGGGACCCTGAGTGTCCCCTTCATGCAGGTTCACTCTGCCTGAGCTGGTGACCAGGACACCTTCTCTTTCACCGCTGGACTCTGCCTCCTCCTCTTCTTGCTGGATTTTCTTTGGTTTTCTTTGAGATTTGTTTCTTTTTATTCTGATGGTAGAAACAAATGAAAACATATAAATGATCACTATTTCAAAACAGCTTCTAATGAAATCATTGGTACTTTCTCATTTGTTAATTACCAGATATGACCGCAAAGTGCAAAAAGTGGCACTTAATACCTTATATGTCAGTCACTATGCTATGTGCTTACACATACTCTATGGGATTATAAGAAGCAAGGTATGAAGAATGCAGGACAGAGCAAAACTTGTGGCCTGGGTTTAAATTGCACCACTGTGACCCTGGGCAAATTATTTAGCCCCTCTGAGCTTGGTCTTCTTCACCTGCAAGTATAAGGCAAATATCACCTACCTTGCCCAGCCGTTGTGAAAGCAGTCAGCCTTCTCCACTGGAGTTCTGCAAGAGAATGAAGGTCTATAGAAAATGACTTAAGTGGCTATTTTCTCAGTTCTCCCAAAGAAGATACATAGTTAATTACTCCAGATGCACAAGAGAGATGTTAATCCATTACATGCAATGCATGTTTTAGGACAATGGGGCTTTGTAGGTGCAGATATTAAGTAAAAGCTAGTTTCTTTCCTCCTATTCCTTTCTTTCTCACACCCAAACATCTCTGGAGCCTTTGATGAGTCAGGGAAAGAAAATTACCCTGACCTTCCAAAGACATGTTATCTTAGTTGCGCAACGACAATAGACAGACTCACTGGAAAGCAGAGATTAACCTTTGTCAAGGAAGCTGCAGGCTTAGGATGTGACTCCCTGCCATGAGCCGCTTTTAGTTAGGAGCTTCAATGTTCAGACCATCCTATGTGGTTACTTTCGGCCTCTGAGTCTGTAGGGCCCATCATCCAGGCCTGCCCTGAGATTGTCAGGCTAAACATGCTTTTTGTCCACACTATTTAAAGAGTAGAAAAAGGCAGTCACAATTGTGTCTCAATTTCTACACCTTTTTTCCATTTTCTGTCTACTTAGACTCGGTGGAACCCAAGAGCAGAGGCATTAAGAAGGGAGAACAGGAAGAGACAACTAGAAACGAGAGGACAAACCCCTCGGGTCTGTGAAGGGCGAGTATGGAAAGCGATGCAGGACAGCGACGTGGACGCCGGGCCCAGTCATCAGGAAGAGCCGTGGTTTCTTTCCCCAGCCCCAGCCCCAGCTCAGCTCACGTCCTCGGCCCCTGCTTCTGCTCGCTCAGCTCCTGGCTTCCCCGAAGGGAAATGCCTATGTCATGGGAGTGTTACCGAAGATTCTGGGTTGGAGGGAGGCAGGAGAGGACAGAAGGTTTGCACAGACCAGAACATGAGGAGACAGACTTCCTCCTATCTGGAAAGGGGGCTGGGGAAGCAGGCCCTGCAAGAAAGTAGAAAAACACAGACCTGACTTCCAGAAGCTGCCTCACAAACAGTAACTTCTCTCTCCCGACCTGTTCTGGCTCTAGCTTCCACACGGAAACCCAGAGAATCCTCCCCTGAAGAGCCAAGTAAGGTGATACCAGCTCCCTGGCCTCAGGGTGAAAAAGGAAGTTCCATGAAAAGGGGAGAAAGGAAAAAACAAAGCTCATACGTACTGAGCAACAGGTGAAAATCCACGTTGCCCCACCGCAAGGACTCCATGTTTTCGTTTATTATTGCTGGGCGAAGCGTTTCTTCACCCAGGGTGTTTGGGGTCTCCTGCAGCCCTCTCTGTGATGCAGCTTCTGTGGAACAGGGTTACCCCCTCCCAGTTTGCTCAGGGGCAGGGAGGTGTGGGGGGAAAATTCCATTTTGAGGGAGGATCTGACCCTAATCTCGTCCTCTCTCTGATAATAAAACCAGAGATGGATCACAGCTCTGCTCTAGACTTCATTAGACAAATGACAGGGTAGAATCTTCCAGATAGTAATTCAAGGTTCCCTCCACCCTCAGAGACTCAAGAAGAGTCAAGTGTCCTCTTAACAGGGCTGATGGGTTTTGTACCCTTGGTGAAGCCTCAGCCCTCGTTCTCAGATGCTGACACAGACCCTCCTCTTGAGATGTCTCACCTCATTATAGTCCGTCACCTTGGAACGTGTCTACTTCAACCCAGGTTTCTCCTGCAGGGAAGTTTGTCTCACCTGCTAGAATGTTCCATTACCTTTCATACTGAGCTAGAGGGAGCCACTGACCATGACTCTTCAGTTGGTGATTGTTTTAGCTTTCTATTACTGTTGTAACAAATTACCATAAACTTGATGTCCTGGAACAGCACAAATTTATTCTCTAAAAGTACTGCAGGTCAGGACTTCTGGTTAAGATGGCAGCGTAGGTAAATGCAGTACTCGCCTCCTCCCACAATCGCATCAAAATTACAGCTAAACTACAGAATAGCTATCATGTCGAACCACCTGAGATCTGGTTGAATGGAAGTCCTACAACTAAGGATTTAAAGAAGAAGCATTGAGACTGGTAGGAGGGGTGAAGACATGGTAGAGGCTGGTCCCACACTGATGTGTGGTGGATAAAAATCGGGAGGGTTATCTCAGCTGTGAAGGCCCCCCGCCTGTCCCCCGAGGAGCAAGGGGTCCCAGTCCCACACCATGCACCTCCCCCCAACCCAGGGTTCCAGTGCCAGGAAGAGAAGCCCCCATAACTTCTGGCTGTAAAAAACAGCGAGGATTGTGGCTGAGTGAGACAGAGGGCTTCTGCAGTCCCAGGTGTTCCTCTTAAAGGGCCCACACACAGACTTACTTGTACTCACTCCCTCTGAGCTCCGGTGCTGGGGCAGCAGCTCAAAAGGCACCAGGAACACACTGGGAGGAAGTGAATTGTCTGGCACCAGGGCAAAAACTTCAGGGGCAGCTTTCTCCCAGACAGAAGTGCTGGCGGAGGCCTTTGCTCCTTTGACGAGCCCTCCCCACACAGATCTCTCAGGCAGGTGCCATGTCTGAGTCTCTATCAACCCGGTTCACATAGTTCACCCGGCCCTGAGGCCCTGAAGCCCTGCGCCACTCGGCTCGTGGGCCCAGCCCAGCTGTTTCCCGTGGCTTTTCCATACGAATGGCCTGTCTTGGCTCGGCTTCAGATTTTCCTGAAATCTCTCAAACAGGCAGACTCTGGCCACATTGTGCCCCATACCTCTCGCTAAGTGGCCTTTAGCAAGTCACTTTTCAGTCCTTGGCAGTCAGTTTTCACAGCATGAGAGGGCTGCATGAGATGGTCTGAGAGGTTCCTCCCAGCTTTAATAGACTACACTTCTGTGTTTTGTAGATCGAGTCTTGACTCTGCATGTTATTCTACCTCAGAGCCCTGTTCCGACTCACGTAATAGGAAGTTCTGATGGAAAGGTTACTAAGGAGACATGGCTGTAGGTTACTCCTACAGCACTCCAGAACAAAATCTGACATTCATTCTTCTGTCCTCAGCGATAACACTCCACCTTTGCTTTGGGTTTTAGACACCTGGTCCACTAACTAATCTAATCCACAGCATGACACTGGGAAGATAGACACTATGTCCACTGTAAGGGAAAAAGCTAAGGCTCAGAGAGGGAAAGAGAGAATCTTCCAGATGTCAGACCCTGTGATGGGTGCTTTACCAGCAACTTCATAATAGCCCTTCAGAGTGGATAACATTACTCCCGCTTTATAGGCATGAAAGTTGAGGTCCAGTAAAGCAAGGTGACTTTCCTAATGATGTGCTGTTAATGCGATGGAGGGCCACTTTTCTGGCTCTGAACTACCTCGTCTTCCCTCCATATCGTGCTGCTGCTGCTGTTTGCAACTTCTCCACAAGATGTTGAAATAACTGTAGCATCACAGCTACCCTTCTGGATCATCTTTCGCGGTGCTCTCTAAACAGACCTACAAGCTGAGCAAGTCACATCACCTCTGTGCCTTGGTTTCCTCATCTGTAAAAATTGGAGGTAAGAGTTCCTACTTCATAAGGGTGTTAAAATCTTTGTTGAAAGTATTAAGTGAGATCTTGTCTTTAAAGCATTTAACCCATATGAAACCCTCAGTAGTTGCTCATTCTTACTGTGTTTGGAAATGGTAGTTCATCCCTACTCAGAATACCAGGCAATCCCCTTCACACCAAATCAAATGAAAACACAAAGAAAATGTTTTTTTTTTCTTCCAGTTTTATTATGAAAACACACAGAATCGCTTGCATTACCCAAGTATCCGCAATAGCAGAGAAACAGTGATAGTGGACCATCCCCATGGGGGATAAGTGTCCTTTGGTAAAACCCACATAAATAACAGAAGGGATACCAACTACAATAATACAGCACATAATAAAGATTAAATTAAGAGAAGGAACGGGGACTACTGAGAGGAGTAGTGAATGTGGAGAAGGTGCGTCTCACGGAGGAGCATCAGGCTCAGGTGCCATTCCCTGAAGACCTGGCCCTGTGCCTGAAGCGGCTCAGCTCAGCTCAAGGTCATTTATGTACTCCTGGACCCAGGGCTCACTGGGGTTGGTGCAGATTTGTTTGTTCCTCCTGGTTTGGAATCTGTGGAAAGAGGAGTGGATAGATTAGAATCGCGTGGGGCCTTGCCTGTGGTAGATGCCACCCTCTGCTTGACCACAATTCACGTTGGACAGTTCCAGTGGGTGGCAAGACCCTTCCTGGGGTCGTACCGGAAATAGACTCCTTGTACCTTCCGCCCCGGATTTAGCTGTGGTCTCAAGGTTGCCCAGATTAGGTACCAATGAGTTTTACAATCGACTTTGTTATATCTCCCCATTTAGTCCCTAGTGCCCCTAGTAATATCTTTACCATGTGTTTTTCTAGGCGTGGTTTAAGAGATCAGCTCACATTTCCTGTGATTTTATTTATTTATTTATTTATTTATTGTTACCTTCCTGGGTTTCCTAGCCTCTGGCTGATTTCCTCCCCAGGAACACCCCACCCCCCACCCCAACCCTGCCCTGCTGGTCTTCTCCCTTGACTCCAGTGCAGCCCCCTCCAGGACTCCACAGGCGACTTCATAATCTGTTCCTTAACTGCTGTCTGGGAGGGCCTCAGCCCTCCCCAGCCATCCCCACTGTTAGATCTTCTACCTGCCCCAGATAAGCTTCTTACCTGACCCTGCCCTCACCTTCGCCTCTCAGAGCAGCCCAGGGCTGGATACTTACACGACGGCCGGCTGGGAGCAAAGGCTGCTGGTCTCGTAGTAATCCACCACGAAGTTGCGGGGAAGCTTCCGCGGGGCGTAACTGAAGCAGCAGGCAGTGGGAGGGTCTGAGCCCACTGGAAAGAAAGGCCCAGGTGAGATTGAAGCTCTACAAGGAGCTGCTCTTTTGCCTTTTAGTTGTGGATATTCAAGGGGCATCTCTGTGGAGCTCCCAGATCCCCAAGTACGGTCCCTTGTATCCAGTCCCACAACCCTGAGCAGCGGTCTTTTTCTGAATCCAGGATCTTAAGGGAGCATAATGGAGCTGGATTGGGCTTCAGAGCACACATCTAACCCCTTTTATTTAACAGATGGGGAAACTACGTTGGCACAGAGAGAGAGACAGGAAATTGCTTAAACAGGTCTCCCAGTTACTATTGTTTAAGAAGACAGGCACATGAATGTCTTGAGTATGTACTAGTCAAGACATTTAACCACAGGCTACTCAACAATCTTCCCAGCTCCCTTTTGTCCCATCCCAAGATGCCACTGTGGGACCAGCCCCCAACTACAATAGCGGGCTCTGCCTACACACGGCTCTAGAAGTAGTAGCTGAAAGGACACACTTACATGGTGCTGACAGCGCTGGAGAGCAGAGGGCAGCACCAAGCACGAGGAGAGAGAGGACAGTCACGCAGAGCTTCATGGTCCTGGTGGAGAAGAGGCTTTCCCGGAGCTCTGGCAGATCCTAGAAGCTTCAGAACCCAGCTGTGTTCTGTGCTGATACCGAGGTGGGATCCCCTCTTTATAGGACCTCTGGGAACTGAGAGAGAGGTAGGGTCACCGGCAGGCAAGTGGAATTTCCAGGGTAGAGATGATGTCATGGTGCCAATAAGGAACCTGAAGCTAGCTGACACTGAGGAGCTCATTGCAGCTTCTCTTCCCCACAGTGATGTCATCGTGGTGGAAAGAAGAAGGAGGGGGAGGGGAGAAATGGGCTGTACCCGAGAGGGAAGTGGTACACCAAAGGCAGTGACAGAGGGAGACTGAGGAGAGAATCGTAAACCCGAGATGAAGGATGAAACGTTCACGCCTTCTAGCTGGGGCTTGTAGACAAGGACCATATGCTGCTGTTGGTGGTTGGCACCTCCAGAAGCTAGAGGCTTTGTGTCAGTCTTTCCAGGGTTGCCACAAGCCTGGCCCCAAGAAGGGAGCGGAAGCCAGGCTCAGGTCACATTCTCGGGCCTCCTTCTGCTGGGCTGGGTGACCTTCATGCCTTATATGTTTCCTTGGGCATAAAGAGTCCAGCATTAAATGTGCAGAAGGACCCCCGCAGGACAATAATCTACTAATCAAACATTTACTGTGTGCCAGACACTGACCAAGCTGCCTTAAGACACATAATGTCAAACCCTACCACAACCCTGAGCAGGGGTGGGCTTATTCCCCAGAGGCAAAAAGGACGAAGGAGCCTAGGGGAGTTCTCTGATAGTTTCAAGGCCCCAATCTTAAGTGGCAGTGCCAAGATTGGAAATGAGATTTTTCTGACTCTTAAATCCCTTTTCTTTCTAACCTATTGTCACAAATATAGAATGTGACCACAGAGAGAGAAACTCTTGCCCACCAGGGGCTTTGCCACACACAGAGAACCTTCTTACTAGGGCTGAATTCAGGAGGGGAGTTTGGGTCAGTTCTATCCTAGAACAAGGAGGGAACAGAAGAGAAAAGAAAGAAAGTATTCAGTATGTTCACTTGGACCCATAACAGAAGAGGAGAAAAAAATCAGTAAGAATCAGGTTTGAAAGACTCAAAATAAACAATGTTCCTTTATAATTTATGAAGAGATCCCCCCCCCCACAAAGTGTAGCACCTACTTCTAGCACTGACACAATGTGTAGTTATCACAATATTATTGACTATGTTCCCTACGCTGTACTTTACATCCCTGTGACTACTTTGCAGCTACCAATTTGTACTTCTTAATCCCTTCACCTTTTCACCTTTGTAAATAATATAAATTTCTAACCACTATGCTGTACACCCAAAACCAATGCAAAAAAATATTGAACGTCAACTGTGATTGAAACATTTAAAAAAAAAGGAGAAAAGAATGTTCCTCTAGCATAAACATGGGATTGGATATACCTAGCAGTGAGTTTACCTATGTTACCGATAAAACGTGTACTCTGAGCATGCGGGAGTTTCCCAGCCATCCTTAGGGAATTCCTCGTGTTCATGTAAAGCCCTACCTGGTGCTTTCTGGGGGCCTTCAGCCCTGAGACCTGCAGGTGACATGAAGGGGACTCAGTGGCGCTCACAGGGGCCAGGAACACAGTAGAACAGGCAGTGGGCGAGTGAGGATGGTTATGATGACTGGCTCAAGCTCTCCATCCACCTTCAGCTCAACCACTCTGACCCACCCTCTCACCCAGCCCCATACTGCTACCTGCCTCTGCTCTGAGAGAGAACGAAGAGTGAAAACAGGAAACCAGGCCACCTGGTGCTGTAGAGAGGTGGGGGGGGGGGGTTGGGGGGGGCACAGCAGCATCTTGGGGTACTTCGGGGTCACTTAATACAGTATAATGGCATCCTACCTCATATGACTGCCTCCACCACCACCTACACACACGCCCCACCCCCACGCACATACGAACAGGACTTCTTTCCTCCGCCCTTTTTATCCTCACCCTTTTCTTTGTGTGAATTCTTAGTTCTTAGTCTAGTGATGTTATTGACTGTGAAAGAAATAACTATCCCATGAGATGGAATAAACTAAGTGTCACATCAGAGGCAGAAACAAAATGTCAGAGCATCCCTTGGCCGTACATGGACAGTTCCAAATGAAGTCCAAATCCCACTGTGTGCTAAGGAGGAGCCCTTGACATGAGGAACTCTGCCTAAATGAGTAGGGCGTGCTGATCTTCCAGCCGCGGAGGGATTTTGAAGATGCCTGCTCTGGGGCATTAGAAGAACGATGATAGACAAGAACGAGTGATGAGTCTGCACGGAGCCACACCATGAGTTTGACTGTTGACTGTTGCTTCCTAGCCTTGGTTCGATCTTTGGCTCATGGAGGAAACATGCTTTGTTCATGAAGGTCCCAACAATAATGTTGTGTTCACACGAGTGAAACTCCACACAAAGAACGCAAAGGGCTTGTGCTAGTATGTTTAGCTAAATTGGTGGCCCCCAAGATTTATACATTGAGGGCATGTCTAAGCAATAGGTGATAGAGAATGAAAATAAATGCCTCTCGAATACACACCAACAACAGAAAGTGCTCATCTTCTCTAGAGAACCTTCCCTGACCTACCTCCATTGTACCCCCTGCAATATGTCCGTGTGGTCACCTCCCACACTGGAAAGCGAGCGCCTTGGTGCAGAAACCATGTTATGCTGATCTCTGTGTACATTGCAGGTGTTTAATAAATATTTGTTTATTAAGTGTCCAGAGGCAGCCCAAACTATCAGTTTTAAGGGGAGGGGGTGTGATATGTAAGGGGGACTCAGGATGAGAAATCCATTTAGCTAAGTGAAGTCAGAATGAACCAGGCATCCTGACACTCCATTCAAGCCCAGATGAGGTAACATTCCCCTCCTTTCCCTGCTTGAAACCCACATACCCAGTGGTTTCTTTATAAGGGATACTATTCTAGGACTTAACTCTTTCCAGCTCAGGGGCATGGGAAGTCAGTGCAGAAATTAACCATGGTTCCAGGAAGCTCCAAATGCCTTCTGTGTTTCCCTCACCCTCTCACTCCAGGGAAACCTTTCACTTCCCCTCATTTGTGGTGACATGGAGGTTTTCCCTTCTATACTCTCGACTTGCACTGTGCTCATAAGTTCATTCTGGGCACTTTCACATCTGTTTCTCACTTGTCTGCCCAGCCTCCGTAAGCTGCAGGCAGGACTGGCAACCTCAGCAGTAATATGACCTTGCAAAAGCCCTGGTATTTTTTCTTAATATTCCTTTTTATTTTATTTTATTTATTTTTTGTATATTTTATTGATTATGCTATTATAGTTATCCCAAAGTTTCCCCCTTTGCCCCGTTCTGCCTTGTTCCCCGCTTCCCTCCTGTGATATCCCCCTTAGTTCACGTCCACGGGTTGTGCATGTAAGTTCTTTCACTTCTACATTTCCTATACTGTTCTTAATATCACCTGTCTATTCTGTAGCTGCCCAATTATGCTCCTAAATCCCTATACCTTTTTGTCCATCTCTCCCTTCCCCCTCCCAAGGTGAGCTGGAACACATGGTCACTTTGCCAAGATAATAAACCAAGAAGAGGCAAATCCTTTGGTTTTGCCAATATGGTAACCAAGTCACTTGGGGGAAGTGGGATGGTAGATGGAAGGAACAAGTTAAGTAAAGTACACATTTATCCAAAGTGCAGAGTTCAGGATGGAGTGCGGGGGACAGTGAACTGGGTGTAGCAGTTTACCAAGGCAGCCACGCTCCACCCCCATCCAGCCAGCCCCACTCTTCTTAAAGTGGCAAGAGTCTTTGACACACAGCACAGCCAGCTCTTTGTCAGTCTAGAGTGGAGGGCAGTGACTTCGGGGGGGGGGGTGTTAAATTCCTGAGAGAAGCTTAAAGTCTCACCACTATTTGATAGGCTCAGCAAAACCTTCTTTATTCTTTAGGAAGCATTTTACTTCCTTCAAACAGTGCTTTTACACCTATTTCTAGCTCTTTCCAGGCTGGCATATCTAGCAGTGGAGGAAAATAATTCAACAAAACTTTATTGAGCACCAACTGTATAGCAGGCGCTACGTCAGGCTTGGGGATGCATGCTTTGGAAAGTGGTGGTGACGCGTTAAGAAAGGCTTCCCAAAAAGGTGACGTCTGATTCTTGTAAAAATTTTATTAGTTTGTTTTGTTTTCAATAAAATATACATGATCACATACAAAATTTAGAAAAGATAGGAAATCATAAATAAGAAAAACAAAAATTACCCAGCATTTTGTAGTTTTGCATTTTACCACTGCTACTTAATAGCCTTTCTTGCACTTATTATCTTGATCTTATTATTGTTACTTTATAGTCTTCCCTATCATTAAAAACTCAAGCGTTATTTAAAATTAGCATGCATGATATTTCATTGCATGGATATACCAAAATTTATATTTAACCACTGTTACTTAGGTTGGTCCATTGAGGTTGTTCTAGCTTTTCTCTATTATAACTTGAGCTGAGACTTGAAGGGTGATTAGCCAGAAAAAGAGAGTGGGGGTGGGAGGTGGCTTTATTCAGGCAAAAAAACAAGAGGCCTGTACTTTTTAACATGTATAAAATAAGTTAATTGAAATATTCAGAAATAATGACAATAGTAACTAACACATAGCACTTACTATGAGCCAGTGATGCTCACAGATGCTGATGGATTTAACCCTGCTAGTGTTACCCCCTGCCACAGTAGGCAACTGAAACATAGGCAGGCAAGGAACCCAAGGAAAAGCACCTAGCCAGTCATCACAGATCTGGAAATGGCACCAAAGAGGTCTGGCTCCAGGTGTAAGTCAATCAGAAAAAGAAAACGTGCTTATTATAAATTTATGTTAAAAGCTTAACAGCCAGTTTTCTCCTTATGCTGTAAGATGTCTTTCAGTTTTATATATTGCATGTCTTTAAAAAAAAGGCTTTATTTATTTGTTTTTAGAGAAAGGGGAAAGGAGGGAAAAAGAGAAGGAGAGAAACATCGATTGATTACCTCTCATACATGCCCCGATCAGGACCAAACCCACCACCCACGCATGTGCCCTGACCAGGGATTGAACCAGCAACCTTTTGCTTTGCGGGAGGAGGCCCAACAAACTGAGCCCCACTGGTCAGGACCCATAATGCATGTCTTTAAACAGAAGAATCGAAGGATTTCTCTGTTCTCCTTAGAAAATTAAGGGAATTAAATAGTGGTTTTCCTCGTCTGTTCTAAACATTAATCTCTGCAGCTGTTGTGGGAGGCACCGGTGCTGAGAGCATGTCACTCTGTCCTGCGATGTACAAGGAGGGAAAACTGCCTGGCCGAGTTGACACTTCATTCCTAAAAAGCAGAAGAGAGACCAGCATTTCTAAGGAATTACATGGAATCAGAGGGCTGCGTCTTGGTTTCCAGGAAGTTTGAAGAGGCAGCGGAAGATGCGGGCCAAAGAGGGAGGCAGAGGTCCGGTCACAGAGCAGAGGCTTCCATTTCCTGCTGGAAACAATGCCAGGTATTTGAAGGATTTTGAGCAGAAAGGGACAGAGACTGATTTGTGCTTTGGCAAAAACCACTCTGGAGGCTGTGTGATGATGGGACAGACTTGGGAGGGGCCAACTGGAAGAAGAGCTGGTTGATAGGACTCTCTTACAGCTAGTTGTCATGGTAAGAAATGGTGAGGGCCTGACCGCAGACAGAGGCAGTGGAAATGGTGAGAAGCAGGTACACTTCATTTCAAGGTACAATAGAGCCGGTGACTGAATACAGTAGTTCCCCCTTATCTGTGAGGGACACGTTCCAAGACTCCCAGTGGATGCCGAAAACCTCAGATGGCACTGAACCCTACATGCACTATGTTCTTTCCTATACTACATGCACGCGTTTTCACTTATGGGAAGCCCTTTACGGCTTCTCTCTGGTACATCCCAATTGCCAGCATCACTACTCTTGTGCTTCGGGGCCATTATTAAGTAAAATAAGTGTTATGTGAACACAAGCACCGTGACACCAACAGTCAATCTGATAACTGAGAAGGCTGCTAAGTGACTAGCTGGTAGGTAGCATACACAGCATGAGGACACTGGACCACGACATGATTCATGTCCCCAGTGGGATGGAGCAGGACAGCATACAGCTGAAAACTCATAAATTGCTTATATCTGAATTTCCCATTTAATATTTTGGACCACAATTGACCATGGGTAACTGAAACCAAGGAAAGTGGTCTCCTTGCAGATAAGGGGGGATTACTGTAGAAAAAGAAGGTGAAGGGGAGGGACGAGCCAAGGGTGGCTCCCAGGTTACTGGCTTAGCAGCTGGGTAGGAGGACAAGGCTTTTACTGAGTAGAGAATACAGAAAGAGGAGCAGAGGGACAGAGGGGAGGATCTAATTCAATGCCCTCGATCTACTGTACACATAGGAGGACAAAGGAGCGTGACAAGTACTCAAGATAGAAAAGCAGAGAAGGGGCTGCATGGAGACATTGTCTCCCTAGGAGGCTGGAAAGGGGCCCCCAGGATATTGTTTCTGCCCACGTGAAAGGTGGAGCCAAGCCTGCCGCAACCTGACTCTGGGCCACACCTGAGAAAAGGAGGCTTGAGTCTGGACCAAACAGAGGCCTCGTTATCAGTGAATACATCCATGGAGCCACTGGTGTCGAAGCGAGAGGGCTGAGATTGACACCTGGGCAAGTGGAACTGCGGGGCCAGAAACAGAAAGGAAACCAGTCCAGCAGGGCCAGGGCTCGGGAGCAATGAGAAAGCGAGCAGAGCAGGACAAGGCAGTGATGTTGCAGAACACAAACTGCTTGGCCAGGATGCCCTGTGCTCATGGCTGGGGCACTCTGCTGGACTGAGGGGGGCCTCAAAGAGGCTGGAATGAGCCAGAAAGCTAGGATACAAATCAAGCCCCTCCATGCTGATGGATCCACTGTGTTGACTGCCAGTTGCTTTCTGCCACCGCTGCCTGAGAGATCTTGGGTGATCCCCAAAGATCAAGACCTTGACTCCATGGCCTTTCTGATCCTTTCCTTCCTGTTAACATTACAACTCCATAGTAGGACTTGGGTGTAACACATACTGTTAGTCAAATCAGTGATTTATTCATTAATTCACCGAGCATTTATTAAGCTCTACTGTGTGTCAGGCACCGTGGTTATCATTGGAGATACATTGCTAAATCAGGCACACAGTGATATATAAAAGTGGTCAGTTCTATCCGTGTGATCCTGGGCTAAGCATTTCACTTGGGAACATCAATTTACCACCTAGGAAATTTCTAAGACCCTTCCTAACCAGTTCAACCATCCTAAGTCTCTCACAGATTATTCTTTCAGCATTTGCAGAGTAAGCTCATGCTTTCCATATGTTATTTTCCAATTCAAGTAAAAACACGTGAGGCAAAGGGCTATTTCCTGGATTTAGGATAAATATGGAAAATCTTGCATATATCATTACTAAGATAGAATTTTGTATTCAATAAGTTGCCTTTATTAAAAGAACAAAATTATAAGAAATAGAGACTATGTCAGAAAATTCATCATGTTATTCAGGTAGGGGCTGACCTTGGCCTGCACCACCTGGGAAACTCCAAGGCCAACGCACCCAGTGGACAGCTACAAACCTCATCAGAGCACCGCCACCCTGTCCCTGCACGGCGGATCCTCCACAGACGGTGGAGGTTGGTGGTCAGTGGTCACAACCATTCCTTGCAGCTGATTGGCCCACATAAATCCCTTCCATTGATTTGCCAACAATAACCAAGGCTCAACTACATGAGGAGGGTGTACTCAGCCCACTGCACCTCCAGTACCCAGCTTAGGTGACAGGGGAGGCTGTGCCACTACAGGACACCTACTACATTAGGCCACACTACCAAGGCACAGAGTCAAAGCAGCTCTACCTAACACACAGAAGCCAGCACAAGGAGGCTGCCAAAATGAGGAGATGAAGGAACATGGCCCAAATGAACAGATAAAAACTCCAGAAAAAGAGCTAAAGGAAATGAAGACAAGCAATCTATCATATGCAGAGTTCAAAACACTGTTTATGAGGATGCTCAAGGAACTTAGTGAGGACCTCAGCAGCGTAAAAAAGATCCAGTCAGAAATGAAGGACACACTAATTGAAATGAAGAGCAATTTACATGGAAACAACAGTAGAGTGGATGAAGCTGAGAATCAAATCAGTGATTTGGAACATAAGGAAATGAAAAACAACCATGCAGAACGACAAGAAGAACAAAGGACGCCCCAAAATGAGGACAGTGTAAGCAGCCTCTGGGACAACTTGAGGAGGTCCAACATTCACCTCATAGGGGTGCCAGAAGAAGAGAAAGAGCAAGAGATTGGAAATCTCCCTGAAAACATAGTGAAAGAAAACTTCCTTAAATTGGTGAGGGAAATACATGCAAGTCCAGGAAGCACAGAGAGTCCCAAACAAGATGGACGCAAAGAGGCCCACTCCAAGACACGTCATAATTAAAATGCCAGAGATTAAAGATAAAGAAAGACTCTTAAAAGCAAGAGAAAAGAAGTTAGTTACCAGAACATTGCCAACTGGGAGAGGGGAGGGGGAGAATGGGTGAAGAGGTGAAGGGATTAAGAACCACAAATAGGTAGTTACAGAATAGCCATGGGGATGTAAAGTATAGGAAATATAGTAGCCAAAGAACTTATATGCATGACCCATGGACATGAACAAAGGTGGGGGCATTGCCTGAGGGAGTGGGGGATGTTGGGTAGAGGGGAGCAAAGGGGGGTAAATCAGGATAACTGTAACAGCGTAATCAATAAAATATAATAAAAAAAAGAAAATTCATGTTATAATCATCATGTGCTAGGATTTGGTTTAAATCCACCGATGAGACATGGTATAAATTTTGTTTAAAGTCAACAGGACATGGTCTATATTTTTTGAGGAGAAAATTACATAAATAATGCATTATAACATAACGTGGTAAGTTGCTATAGTCATGGAGGTAGGTAAGAAGGTCCATTATCAGAAAGTGGTTGACTCAGCGGTTTCCATTTCCTCCTTCTCGCCCTCCCCAACTCATAGAAACCGTTCCACAGAAACTGAATCACAAGTGTGAAGGGAGTTCCTCCCAAGAAATAAATAAGGAAACACAATTCAGAGTATCAGCTGAGGACTGGGGTAGAGGAAATGGGGTGAGGAGGAGGCATTGCCCGTGATCTGGAGTTTCCAGTGAAGAAAGTCATAGATGCCATTTTTGGAACTGACAGTAACAAGGGAAGATGCCTGGATGCTAAAGCTTCAGTGAAACTGCCCTGACCCATGTGGCTCAGTTTGTTGGGCATGGTCCTGCAAATTGAAAGGTCGACGGTTCGATTCCCAGTCAGGGTACATGCCTAGGTTGTGGATTCAGTCCCTGGTTGGGCTCTAGATCAACGGTTCTCTCCCTCTGTTTCTCCCTTCCTTCCCCTCTCTCTGATAGTTAATTAATTAATTAATAAACAAATATTTGAAGTCTCAGTGAAACCAGCCATTGCTCCTGATCTTGCCTTTGCCGTATCTCCCTCAAGACTGGGATTAGCGATCACAGGGACGGGAGAGAAACACAGCCCATGCGCTTTCAGAGAAGCAACTCTACAGACACAGGAAGGACAGAGTTTCTAAGGTGTGGTTGCACTTTGCTTATGTCTTGTGTCCACCATTGTTCCAGCCCCCTTTGGGGAAATCAAAGCCCTCCAGTTTGGTCTCAGTTTCGCTTCATCATCCATATTTGCCCCAGCGGCCGCAGCCACATGGACGGCTCTACCTCCTTCTGAGCCAGCAATTCCACACCCGCAGCTCCGCATCAGCAGGACCTCCGCTACTACCCCATCTACGAATGTTCAAATCCTGTGTAGCTTTCAAGGCCCAGCCAGAGTTCTGTCCCTTCCGCGAAGCCTTCCTCAGTCCTCCCAAGGGAGGTCATTGCTTCCTCCTCCTGGCATCTGAGCTTTCATTTATTTTTCTCCTAGGAATCTCAGCACTTTCTGCTATTTGCTGTGGTTACCTGTTTGTACAGAGTAGGGCCAGAGTAGGTTTACTGTTGAGTATGTGAAACACAGAGTTTATTCTTGCGTTACTATTTATTAATTATTGCATTGTATTCCATACGAACAACTGTAAACCTACTTTTGTGTCACCCTGTATATATTCTACCTGCTCCCACTAGACCAGGGGCATCTAGAGGACAAAGACCATTAAAAAGAACTAAATCTATTTCTCATTATATAATGCGATTTATGCTCATTAATTATGTAACTATAAAATAATAAAGAATGGAGGAGAAAAAAACATACAGACTTGACTGAGAAAGTAGGCCCTTTCACACCACTTAAAGTGTGAATTAAAAAGAATAAGATAACTGCTCTGAATTTGGCATTATTTGTGTAAATGTCACGTAGGTTCCATAAAATAGTTTAGAGAAATGGAAATCAAAACTTCATTTTAGCAAAGACTGTTGAACAGAAGCTTTGTCATATTTCTCAAAAATTTCTTTCAAATTAAAAATCGAACAATTGACAATAACCTACTTTCCAACTAATGTTGTTTTAAAAAAAAAAGTGTTCGTAAATTTGTGAGCTGACTAGGAAGGTAAAAAATGAGAAAAATACAGAAAAAGAAACACAAGAAAATCACCCACAGGTCTTTCACATCTATATAAGCACTAGTACTGCATTGGGGCATTTATTTCCAGTGCTTTCTATTTTTTCTGTGCCTAGTATTTTACGTACACACACACACACACACACACACACACATATTACATCTACATGTATATACAATATATGGTTACAATATTTGTCATATAGGTGTATATGTGTATACATTTGTACAATCCTTCATCTTGTACAATTTGTACAATTTTTCATCTTATTTTTTTTAATACTTACTCTGCTACACTCCATTCAGTTTAAGGGTTTAATAATAAAAAAGCCAGTGGCAATACTGTAATTTATCATTCCCAACAGAGGAAAATTTAGGTTTCCTTATTTTAGAGCTACAAATGGTGCTGGGTCAGGTATATCTTTATGTTTGAAGATGCTTCCATATTTGGAATTGTTTCTTTAGAACTCTTTCCTAGAAATGTGTCCTTTAAGTTTACAGGTATAAATATTTTTTTAGGCTCCTGACACATTAACACCCACACCTAATGTAACTTTATGACCCTCCACTAGTGTTTAACCCAATGACCCTGGTCATTCAGTGACTGTTAGATGAATGGATAATTGCCAGAAACATGATCTCATACTTCCTAGCTCTCTAGCAGGGATTCCAGAGTTCAGCTTCTTCATCCAAGGGAGAGAGTGCCACCCTCCACAACATCATCACATCTACCCCATCCAAGTGGTTGGGGCAGCTGAGGAAGCACAGAAGTTTCATCTCTGTGGGAAGGACAGAGCTGGAGAGTTCATGGGTAGATCAGTTTCTGTGGAGAGGAACTGGCCCTGAGAATAGCCCTGAGTCGAGACACGCTCTTCTCTCTTCTTGCTCTTGGGGGAAACCATTTCATCACAAGAAACCAGAACAAGTCATGCATTGTGGGTTCAGACTTACAGCTCGGAGAAGCTATTCTTGGATATCCTGAGCGCCTGTGGTCACCCGGGACCCTGAGTTGTGCAACACAGCCTGACAACACCACTATGCTTAAAAATTTCCCTCCTCACCCCCGATTCCATTTCCTCACCCACCAGGATGCCTATAAAGAGCAGGGGAGATGGCTCCACACTGCAGAGGGACGCAGCCAGCTACAAGTGCCCACTCCCGTCTCTGTCCTGCTGACACTCGAGCCCACTCACCATCTGCTCAGCATCATGAAGGTCTCCAGGGCTGCCCTTGCCGTCCTTCTCTGCACCATGGCCCTCTGCAGCCAGGTCTTCTCCGCACCATGTGAGTCTGCGTTGTTGCTTTGAGTGTCCCCACTCTCTAGCCACAGTCAGACCACAACCATCTATTCTTGTGGTCTTGAGAGCCCCTGAGGAAAAAAACAGAGAACTTCCTAAAGGGTTATAAAGCATCTTTGCTTTCTTTTTTTTTCCCACAAGACTTTTATTTTCATCTTCTAAAGGGGCGTTAGCTAGCCTAGTCCCCATATCTGAGAGCCAGGGTTGGGTAGGGAAGTAACAGTCCCATTTTACAGGTGGCAAAATAGGGACCTAAGCAAATGTGTTTGCAAGAGGCAAACCCAGTGGTACCATTCTTTCACTAACTCATTCTAGGTCCCCCCAGGAGCTCTGTTCCTTGGATGTCATAGGAAATATGTCCGAGGTTTCTCTTTTGCTGGGTTTTGGCTTCTTGGATGAGACAAAATTTATTGAAGGGAAAGGAGATAAGAGCACAGTCTGCTTGGATGTCTGGATCACAGGGATACACAATGAAGACTCAAACGGAAAGAAAGATACAGACAGAAACAAGCACAGAGACAATAATATTTCTAGGCAAAAAAAGTGTCCAATGCCTCCTAGTGACCTTGTCTCCCATGCCCCAAGCAGGGCTGTCTTGCTCCATGTCCTCCTCACCTTCTCAGGGATGAGACCTCAAGTCTCACCTTTTCTTCTGAACTATAACTCAGGCTCATTCTGTCCCTTCCTCTCCAGATGGTACTGACACCCCGACCGCCTGCTGCTTCACCTACACCTCCAAGCAGCTTCTGCGTAAATTTGTAGTTGACTATTTTGAGACCAGCAGCCAGTGCTCCAATCCTGGTGTCATGTAAGTGCTAGTCTTCCTGCCCATCCCTGGGGAAATGGAGAGGGTGTGGAGCGGGGGCAGTGCCAAGGGCACAGACGGGCCAGGGGTGCCATCCTGGGAAGGACCTGTCCTCCAGGACATCCTATCAATTAGGCAGGACCCAGGTCTCTGAGGAGTGACCTGACCTGGCTGGGGGCTAGCGGAGTCAGGGTGGGGGGCTGCTTGGCATAGCCCAGAGGGAAGGGAGGGGAAGAAGGAGGCGGCGGCAGCAGGACCCTTGGAGGGGCTCCCTGAGTCGGCGAGGGCAGCTCCCTGGTCGGAGATAGGCAGAGAGTCCCTGAGAGAGTGAGGAGGCACTGAGCTGCCGGGACAGAACATGGGGTGGAGGGGCCATAGTGGGCTGAGGGCTCCGCTGCTGGATTGCTCAGTGTGTAAACCTTCCCCTGCTCTCCACAGCTTCCTAACCAAAAGAGGCCGCGAGGTCTGTGCCAACCCCAGGGAGGCCTGGGTCCAGGAATACGTTGCTGACCTGGAGCTGAATGTCTGAGTAGCCTGGAAGCTTTGAGGGGCCCAGTGACCTTGGTGGGCCCACAGGAAACAGGGGTCCAAGCGTTGGAAACACCCCTGTCACCTCCACAGCTACCTCATCTGTGGGCTGGTTGTTACTCAACACCCACACTCCTGGACCCTTCCTAACTTCCATGTCAGCTTATTTATACTATTTAATTTTTGTAATTTATTTTGAATGCCATGCTGTATTTGGAACTGTTTGCTCCAAGAGATCTCAGGATACCTTCTTCACCACCCTTCCCTCCCCCTTCACTTGCACTGTGATTGATGAGAGTTGAGTGACTGTCATCAGTTTGTTCTGGGTGGAGGTGGTGTTAAAGCCACCAGACTCACAAATGTGTATGAAATGTTTCTGTTGGGTGTGGTGTTCAGCCTGGAAACATAATAAAAATGCCCTTTTAGAAAGTAAACTGGCTTTGAGTTTCGTTTGGTTTATCTGTCAAATCAGAATCACTGGTTGAAAGAAATAACAGGCAAAGGATAGGAAGAGGTGAAATGGAGGGAAATTGGGAGAGAGGGAAAGGGGGCTACCACAGAGACACTCTGCTTTACGCCAGAACCACATTTCCAGAACACTGAAAGTATTTAAAACACAGAAAAATGATTTGTACACATGAAAATATTTTATAAACTGATTGATACTGTACCTGCCTTAGGAAAATTCACTACTGAAATGGATACCATTAAGAAGGGTGTTTGTAGTACATATTTATGATCAATCAAGCTTTCTTAATAATAATTGCTAACCTATTTGAGACTTACTCTAGGCCGAGTGCTTTTTAAAAAAGATTTAATTTATTTATTTTTAGGTAGAGGGGAAGGAAAGGAGAGAGAGAGGCAGAGAAACATCAGTGTGTGAGAGAAACACCGATTGGTTGCCTCTAGCATGTCCCCAACTGGAGACCAAACCCATACCCCAGGCACATGCCCTGACTGGGACTTGAACTGGTGACCTTTCACTTTGTGGCATGACGCTCGGCCAACTTAGCCACACAGGTCAGGACTAGGCTGAGTGCTTTTTGTGTAGTGAATATCTGATCCTCATAATGAGATAGTATAGCTAATTAACAGAAGAGCAAACTGGTAACTTGGATATGACCACACAGCAAATGGTACAACTGAGTTCCAAAACTAGACTTTGATATAATGAAAGACTATGTTCTTAATCAGTAGCCAAGTTATTTCCCAAAATGCAATTCACCTGTACTCAAATCAGAAGCAATGACTGTTTAAAACCATTCACACCATAATTTTTAGATGTGGACCTGGGAATTGATATTTCTACCAAGCTTATTAGGTTTTCCAAATGCCTGTTAACAGCTTAGAACCAGAAATAGTCAAATAGGATTCAGCACTCTTCGATTACAGCGCATACCTGAATATAGTAACAGGTATAATGTACCTTATTTTCTTTGAATCCATGCTCCACAAAATGGATAACTAATATTAGGGGGAAACTCAACCAGCGTACACGTGGAGCAAGATTCTAGGAAGATTCTAGGTTTACTGGGAATGATGAGTTATTTAATAGATGGAATGCCTGAGTTACAGTCTTAACTACAAAAAATGCCACAGGCTAGCATTCTTTTTCCCAAAGAAGGAGAAATTCAAAAGACGTGTGGGAAAACCAAACATGAACATGCATTAATTTTTATGAGCCATGATTATTTCATTTTGTTTGAAATAATCTAATTTTTATACCCTAAATTGGTTCAGAATTATGGTGGTTAAACTCTTTAGAGTACAATTAAACACTCTTATTAAGCAAACATTAAAATTCACGTACTATTTGACCTAGATATCACTGGCCCTGATTCCGTCTCTAGGAATCTATTTTGTAGCAACACGACAAAAGGACAGGAATATACTGGGTGGGGGAGGAGCAGGTTTACAGTTGTTCAGAAGGACAATAACGTACAGTTGTGAGTACGCAAAACACAGTTTATTCTTGTATTATTATTAATCAATTATTATATTATTTTCCATATGAACAACTGTAACCCTACTTTTGCCCCACTCTGTGTGGGCACAGGGATATTCTTTGCAGCACGGTTTGTAAATAGCAAACAAATGGAAACGATCAGCAGCCAAGGATTAAGGCGGTAGAGGGCTGAGATGCCCACCGATAGACTGTTCTGCAGTCAGTAAGAAGGAAAACACATCTACATCTCTGGAAAGTGTCTGTACTACCGTGTGCAAAAGGTATATTTGTTTACATCTAGTATATGCATACATACTTTACATGTATGCTACAGAGCCATATGTATAAAAGGCTATTATTTTTATAGCTATATTTACATGTATGTCTTCCTGCCCATCCCTGGGCAGGAAGATTACATATACATTTGCAAAGGCAACTATTTGGAAAGATACATATCAAATAGCTAACTGGTTTCTGAGAGGAAATGAGACTAATACATATTTCTTTTAGGAATGGGGACTTTTCCTTTTCATTCTCTGCGCCTTTAAAATTTGATTTGTTTTTCAGTGAGCATGTACTCTCCCTTACCCTGCCTTTGACGGGTGATCGCCTATTCATCAGAAAAATTTGCTGGTTGGCATCTGGTCGGCGTCTGACACAGAGAAAATAGAGCTCGGCTTGGCCACTCCCAACGTTCATTCTTCGTTCTCTCTGCGCCCCAATGGCTTTTCTCTAATGAGAACGATGCAATGGACAAGCCATTTTGCCCAAGCCTTCTCCCTCTCCTTCTCTCTCCTTCTCTCTCTCTCTCCGCCCCTCTCTCCCGCACCCCTCTCTCTCTCTCTCTCTCCCCTCCTCTCTCCCGCACCCCTCTCTCTCTCTCTCTCTCACGCACACACACACACGCTCCTTCCTCCCAGGCAACATTTTACAATCCCCTTCTGTTATGAGGGCCACATTCCCCTAATACCATCACCACCCACACCTGTCATATGTGTGCAGGCACTATCAGGACAATGAAGGGAAAAGCCCTTGTCTACAGAGAAGCGTGAAGCTGTTCCTGTTTCTTCCCTGTTGGCTTCTAGCATTGTGGGACAAACAAAACCTGCTTGTTTACACTGAACTGTTTCTCAAGGTCCAGTAGCCCAAAGCCAAATGAGAAGCTTAACCAGCTCAACGCTCCCAAAATACAAGTGTTGTGAACAGAGCCATAGACCAAAGACCACTGAGAGGAAAAGGGGAGGGCGGGGGTCGCACTGTTAGCCTGTGTATAGGGCCTTTCAGGGTGTGAGACGTGACTGAGGCTTGATCGGCCTCGTGGTTGACCTCCCTGGGGAATGGCCTCCATGGACACAGGCATGCTCTGGGGAAGAGTGCGCCTTTCTGGGGGCTCCTCACCTTCTGTCCATGCGAGTTAGGAGCCTGGATTTTGCCTGGGGTGTTGAGCAATAGGCAGCCGTTTGGGGCTTCCCTTGTGGGTTCTTTGGCAATGTAACACTCTTCTAATAACAGCAGGTTTCTGAACTCTTTGCTTCTGATCAGTTCTCTGGGCTAGACAACAAGAAGCAGAGAGCTTGTCCAACCATCTATCTTGCATTTTAACAGGGGTTGGGAACACATCCTTCCTATCACGGGCCTCAATACTGCAGTCACCCCTACATCTCCTACCTCCCGGCCCTCTGGTGAGAGACCTCTGCCTCCACCTTGGCCCCTGTGGAGGCAGAGCAAGGTGTAGGAGTGACACGCATTTGATGCCTAGCACAAAGCCACGTCCCCCCTACACCTTCACAAGGAGCTGATAGTGAACTTTAAGTAAGGAAGACAAACATTTCATAGGATAGGGTGGGGAGGGGGAGTTAGGGCCACAGTTGGACTCCCGGTTTTTCTCCTGGTAAGTCTCTCGCCTCCCTGCCACTGCGCGCCCTGCCTTGAGCTTGGAGTAGAGATGTCTGCCTTTACAGCCCTTCTAGGCTCCAGGTTACCGGCGAGAGTCGACGGGTTGGATGGCCTTTCATTGCAAAGCTGACTATTGTTTTCTTTTCCTGTTTTCAGATGAGCCCATTTTCAAGTAGCCGGAACTCTCTCTTTGAGGGCCTTACTGACGAATGCAAGAAGTGCCTATTATATGCCAATATTGGGATCTTACCTCTCAAATTCTTTAATGTTGCAGCCTTAGTGTTTGTCACAGGGCCTTAGCATCCACTGATCATATCACAGACCACATGTGGGTCGACCAACAGCAGTGATGCCACGTAAGAGCAGTTCTCAAACGATGCTACCCAGATGGCAGCATGAGCAACACCTGGGAACTTGCTACACATGCAAATTTCAAGCACTCCCTCCTCCTTTAGAAGCTGGAACTCACAATCTGTGTTTTAACAAACCTTCAGGAGTTCCCACGCACAGAAAAGTTTAAAAACCAGTTGCATTTAACAAGGTACCCTCTAAACTCCCTCCTACTTTTTCAGTTCAGCCAATCCCACACTTCGGTTGGGGGCTGTCACTTTGACAGACCGCGTATCTGTGCACAGACGCAGGGCTATATTTCTAGGATACTTGGTAGCTTCAAGGAGGAAAACAAACAAGCAACAAACCGAACTCTAAGAAGCTTGACTAAATGAACCTTGTGGCTCCAAGACTGAAGAGTCCAGCGGTGGCTCTGGCTCCTGGCCGGGTTGGATGTCGCAGCCCTGTGACATCACACAGGTGCTACTTTCTTCTCTTTCTGAATCCCCACCCATGTGAAAGTCCCAGGTGCCCCCCAGTGTTACATGAATCCTTGTTCATTTTCTTCAGGGAGGAGAGGGGCTGTGTCCCCATTGAAAACATTTTTAGATTCTTTTGGATTTGACTAACTTAGTTCAGAATCCCTATTCCTAACCCACTGCTGTGGCTATGGGGATGAGTTTTATTGATTTGCTCAAGCAAATCAAGACCCATTCCTGAATCGTGGGTTGGATAAATTTCACACAAACTTGAAGTCTGAGGATTATGGGGAAGAGTGGCTTCTCAAAGGAACTATGGGTTTCTGGCATCAGGAAGGATGTACAATCGATGCTGGTCAGGAAAAATATGTTTTCCTGATAATAATGTGTTTGTCTTTTTTCCTGTGGCATTTTCCTTGATATATGAAGGACACTAACACTTGGTATGTGAACATTTCTTCTCATTTGCTCTCTAGATTTGAAACTCTTAGTCTGCCACCTTCCTGAATTACTTTATTTTTAAGAAGATGCTGACTTGTGTATTTCCTGTTACCCTATAAATGACTGTTGCCCAAATCTTAGGCTTTTTGTGGTGCCAAAGTTACCACCAGAAAATGAAGCTATGTGTCAGCTCCAGACAAACAAATTAGGGTGGAACCGGCCCTGCCTCAGGCACCATCTACTCACTTCATACAAAGTGATAGGGATGGGGAAAATGAAAGAACTCTCAGGATAATGAGTCATCATTACTGAGACTGCCCATTTGAGGAAGAGGGAGGAGCCCTTTAACAGTAGGTGGCCAAAGGGGTGGGTGACTGGGGAAGCCCCCTATTTGCTACTTCTGTTCTTCTTTCCTTGGGCCAGCACCCACAAAAAAATATTGTATGGAATAGGCCACATCCCCAGACACTGGGTGGGCTCTGATTAAAATAAGCCAATTTGCATCTTTGGGGTGTTTTTTTTGTAACTTATCATTATAACATAAGCATTTCCCATGTCATTGCATTGTTTGTAAAGACTCCCTAATAGACAACCAAGTGAAGATACCATAATTTTTGTTGCCATTTCCATATTGTAGATGATTTAAATTGGGTCCATTCTTTCTCTTTTTAATTTTTTTTCTCTGCTTTATTCCCCTCCGCCCTGCACCCCCCTCCCACCAGCATCCCCCCTCCCCCACTTAGTTCATGTCCATGGGTCATACATATAAGTTCTTTGGCTTCTCCATTTCCTATACTACTCTTAACCTCCCCCTGTCTATTTTGTACCTATCAATTTATGTTTCTTATTCCCTGTAACTTTTTCCCCATTCTCCCCCCACCCTTTCCCACTGATAACCCTCCATGTGATCTCCATTTCTGTGATTCTGTTCCTATTCTAGCAGTTCTCTTAGTTTGTTTTTATTTCTGTTTTTAGGTTCAGTTGTTGATAGTTGTGAGTTTGTCATCATTTTACTGTTCATAGTTTTCATCTTCTTCTTTTTCTTAGATAAGTCCCTTTAACCTTTCATATAATAAGGGTATGGTGGTAATGAACTCCTTTAACTTTACCTTTCCTGGGAAGCACTTTATCTGCCCTTCCATTCTAAATATAGCTTTGCTTGATAGAGTATTCTTGGATGTAGGTCCTTGTCTTTTATGACTTCGAATAGCTGTTTCCAGCCCCTTCTTGGTTGTAAGGTTTCTTTTGAGAAATCAGCTGATAGTCTTATGGGGACTCCTTTGTAGGTAACTGTCTCCTTTCCTCTTGTTGCTTTTAAGATTCTCTCCTTCTCTTTAATCATGGGTAATGTAATTAGGATGTGCCTTGGTGTGTGCTTCCTTGGGTCCAACTCCTTTGCGACTCTCTGAGCTTCCTGCATTTCCTGGACGTCTATTCCCTTTGCCAGATTGGGGAAGCTCTCCTTCGTTATTTTTTCAAATAGGTTTTCAGTGTCTTGCTCTTCTTCTTCTCCTTCTGGCACTCCTATGATTTGGATGTTGGAGCATTTAAAGTCATCCCAGAGGTTCCTAAGCCCGTCCTCCTTTTTTTGAATTCTTTCTTCATTCTGTTCTGATTGAATGTTTATTTCTTCCTTTTGCTCCAAATTATCGATTTGAGTCCCAGTTTCCTTCCCTTCACTGTTGGTTTCCTGTTTATTTTCTTTATTTCACTTTGCATCATCTTCACTTTTCCCTTCTATTTTGCTACCATACTCAACCATTTCTGTGAGCACCCTGATTACTAGTGTTTTGAACTCTGCATCTCACAGGTTGGCTATCTCTTTGTCACTTAGTTGTATTTTTTCTGGAGTTTTGATCTGTTCTTTCATTTGGTCCTTATTTTTTTTTTGTCTCAGCACACCTATTATGTAAGGGGAGCCTTAGGTATTTGCCAGGGCAAGGCCACCCACTCTCTGTGTTGTGGTGCTATAGGTGGAAGAGAGCCAACTATGCCACTTGCTCAGCTCTTATCCCTCTTTCAGTCACTTCCCCTCTATCCACAAGCTAATTGGGACCTTCTGGTTCTGATTCCCAGGTGGGTGGGTTTGTGTATGTTCTGGGACCCTGTGGGTCTCTCCAATGAACTCTCCTGTGAGGCTGGGAGTTTCTCCAGCTGCTGCAGCCCCCACAGGTTTTTACAGCCAGGGGTTTTGAGGCTTTCTTTTCCCACGCTAGAACCCTGGATTGCACAGTCTGTCTCGATCCCCAGTTGTTCCTCCCAGTCTATCTGGGATCTCCAGATCTGCCAGTTGCCACCTAGCTGTGCGTCCTCTCCACCCCAGCTGCTAGCCTCTTCCCCTCCTACCAGGCCAGATGAATGCCTCTTCTTTAACTCCTTGGTTGTGGGACTTCCATACAGTTCGATTTCCTGGCAATTCTGGTTGCTTTATTGTTTTTAAATTTGTTGTTGTCCTTCTTTTAGTTGTGCGAGGAGGCAAAGTGTATCTACCTGCACCTCCATCTTGGCTGGAAGGCTCTAAAATAGGGTCCGATTTTGAATTGCTACCACCGTGCTGAGTACCAAACATTCTTATGCATAAGCCTTTTTTTCTGTATTTGAAGTTCCTTACACAGGAAATAGATGCCCAACCATGGATTATCTTGATCAAAGGCTAAGATCCCCTTAAGTTTCCTTGTGCACATTAATGACGGTATCTAACACATCTTCGTGCCCTTTTCTTTGTGTATATTGGGGCCCTTGATGGGCCCCTCTTGAATGAGCAGGTGTCTGAATGGCTGCCTGCACTCATGACTCCTGCAGCCCAAGCTTTGCGAACACAGCTCTGTGACTGGATGTGGTTTCAGTTGGGTCGTGCTGCCCAGGACTCACGGCATCATTGACTTGTCACACCTGTGCACTTACAACAGCTATGGAATTACAGAGAAGTTTCTGCTCTGCTGAGGGAAACTATGACTAGCGAGCTCTAGTGAGAAGAAACAGCTAAGTGTTGTTCCAGGGTGACATCAACATCTCACCCCCTCTTGCCATGGAAACCACTTCCCCATAAACAACCCTCAAGTGAGTAATTAGAACTATTCTTCCAAATACCCTGAGCCCTGTGGCTACCCAAGGCTCCTGTTGCATGTATAAGTCCACAGGCACCACTATACTTAAAAATTTCCCTTCTCATCACCCTCAGTTTCCACCTCCCCATGATCCAGGTCTTACCTGCTAAGGGTAGGGGACACAGCTTGGACCCCAGAAGGAAGCTGGCATCAGTGAGCTTTGGGCCCTCCCTGTCCTCCTCCCCATGGACCTCTGTTCCCAGGCCTCCTCTGACAAGTATCCTCCTACTGCCATTTGCTGTTGTCCCCCTCCTTTCTGGCTTAGGTCAGACCATGTCGCCAAAGTTCTATGGACAGAGGCACCCAAGTAAAATCAGGAACTTCTTGAAGGGTTTTCAAAAGTCTCTGGGCTATCTGTTCAGGGGTCTTTTCTTTCCAAAGAGTTTTAGCTTTCTGTTCTATATACCTGGCAGGTGGGGTGGGGACTTGTCTTATTTTGGGAATGGTTCAAGAGGGTCATTTTCAGCAAGAGGCAGAATCCAGCTTCACCTGCTTCCCAGTAACCAGCTGAGGGACAAACTCACATCAGTGCCATTCTATGGGTGATTTACAAAGACAGCCTCTTGCTGGAAAAATCTCTTCCTAGACCAGATGAAGCTTCCCAAATAGAACTGGCACAAGAGGCAGACTATTCAATTATGAGCATTCCCTGCAGAGAGAGATAGGGAGCAAGGCTAAGATTAGAGCAAAAACAAAAGACGGAGGACGTGTTCCAAGGCTGCAACATAAGAAGAGCCTGAATTTACCACGTCCCACGGACACACCGGATCGACAGCTGCATGTGGAACGACTTCCCCTGGAAACCCCCCCCACCCCGAAAACGAGCTCGGCAGCTGCTTCACATCTGCAAACGGAAAAGAGCCACACGGAGGCAGTTAGGAGAGGCTGAGATGCGGTTCTGTAATCCATAATCGTGAGGGAACTCACAATCCCGGGGCTTCTCCCTGGGGACGGAAGGGTAGGCGCCCCACATCAGTCACCCAGCCTTTAAGACCTGCACCTGAGAGACAAGCTCCCCAAACATCTGGCTGTGAAAACCAACGGCTGCATCCCTGAGACCAAAAGGCCCAGCACAGAAGCAGCCTTCCGAAAAGCTCCCAGATTTTATGTCAAGGAGATTCACCTGCTGATCTTAGAGCCTTGGCCTGAGGCGCCTGGCCTGCTGGGAAACTCTTCTGGGCAGAGGCCCTGGTGGGAGCCGTTTTCACACTCTCCCCTGCCTTACTAATGCTGGTGGGTGCCTTTTTTTTTTTTAACTCTAGACTTTCGTTTTTTCTCATCAGTTGCCGTCTTTACGCCCCCACAGGCAGGCACCATCATCTTTGTGCTCTCCCTCTGCCACGCTCCACAGCACCGGCATCTCCCAGGGGGGCGCTTCACACATGTGCGGGACCCTGGTTTTTGTGGCTGTCACCCACGAGCTGCCCCCATGAACACCTGGCTCTAGTGGCCGCGGGAGTGGGGGACTTGGGCTTCTGGGTCCTGTAGGACTGTAACAATCAGAGAGACTATAGCAGCACTGGGTTGCCACTTGCACGCACTGAAATGCACCCAGTCTCTCGGTGAAAGGGGCCTGTTTGCTTGCTCTGGTGCTTGGGCCGAGAGGCAGACTTCAGGCCGGGCACACGCCTAGAGGCCACGGGTACTGCCGGGATATGGGGTCAGGGGACACCATCTTTGTACTCGCCTCCTACCTCACTACGGCTCGCTGGTACCTCCTACAAAGGAACTTACACACGCACCTGAAGCCCCAACTTTTACGACTATCACTCAGAGACATCTCTACATCACCTGTTCTGACAGCCAGCACAGTGTCTACTTTCGGTCCAGCTGGACTGTGTATATTTGCATTCTTTAAAAGCTGGGACCTGAGGGTCTGGTTTCCATTCAACCTGAATCTGGGTGCTGACTGAGGCCCCCTTCTTTGGACTCTGACAGGTGCTGGCACACCCTGAACAACTGGGGGCCATTAAGGATAAATCACGCTGCTTGCACAATCACAAAGGTTCAAGAGGCTTCCAAGAGTTAGGACACGGCTCATCTCCTACCCAAGGCCACCCCAAGACTGGGAGAGGTAACCGTTTCATCCAATACATAGAAACCAACACCAACAAAATGAGAAAGCAGAGGAATATGTTCCAAAGAAAGGAACAAGATAACACTTCAGAAAGAAATAAGAGACAGAAAAGAAAAAACTGGTAAAAAGAAGAAATCCCAACACACTTCCAGTTCTCCTCATCCCTGAATCCTTAGTGCCTAACAATGCCATCTCCATCTTCTTTCTTCTGACTTTATCATTGGGCAGAAGGAGCTGACCCACGTGTCTCCGTGAAAAATGGCTCGGGCTCTGGCCCCGGCCGTGCCTTCCCCCAGCGTGGGCACAGGTCCCTGAGCATCTGATGCTTTTTCCAAGTTTCCCGGGTAGACCTCTAGCAAAGCAATAGGTGGCTAGTATGAGACCACAGTCAGAGCAATGTAAGGGCTGGGCCTCTTGCCGATCCCTGTGGGGAGGCAGGACATACAGGGGCGGGGACGGCAGGACTTGGTGTAAGGAGCAGCCTGCAAAGGCGTCAGCAGGTGAATGGGGGCTATCCTGGGGAACCCGGAGCTTTGAAGGTCTGATCTGGTGGCGGAGGACAGGGACAGACCATGGAGGTGTTCCGTGCCCTGGCTGGGGGCCTGGGAGCCAGGGAGGAGCTGCCCTAGACAGTAGGAATTGAGGAGGAAATAATAGTGGGGGGAGGTTGCCCGCGGAGACTCCCTAGGTCACTGAGGAAAGGTCTGGGGATCGGAGGCGGGGGAGATGTTCCTGAGAAAGTGGGCTGACTCTGTGCTTCCCAAGGGGCCCGGGGCCCGAGGGGGAAGCGATGTGGGACCAGAATTCCCCTGCTGATTCCTCAGTTTTTGTAACGAACTCTATGTCTCTTCGGAGCTTCCAAACCAAAGAGGTCAACAGGTCTGTGCCAGCCCTACTAGGTCCTGTTGCCAAGTACATCACTGACCTTGGAGCTGCATCCCTGAATGACCTAGAAGCGACAAGAAACAAGTTACAACTGTGGGCAGATTAGGAAGCAGACGCTTGACCCCAAGAAACGTTCCTTCTGTTCCTACAGCTGCCTCTGCTATAGGCTGGTTACTAGGCAACCACACTCTTAATGTAAGTTTTAACTTGTTTAGACTATATTTTGTACTGGATTTCTGTGTGTTCTTGACAGCTTGCTGGGAGAGACCCCACAACACCACCCCTGCTCAGCCCCTCCTGTCACGCAGTAGTTGACACATATTCTGTGTGGAGATAAGTGGTTATATTTAGTTTTTTCTAGGGGAAATTGTTTCAAAACCATCACCCAACAAATATTTATAGAATGTTATCTACCACTTCTGCATTCAGTTGTGTGAAATAACGGAATTTTAAAAAGTAAGCCAGCCTTAAATTTAAATTTTTTATTTTAGCAAAATATGGGATTCTATAGAATCATCAATAGTGATTTTATCGGTTTGGTTTTGTGACAAAGTTACGATGTCTGGATGGAAAAAAAATGATGGTGGACAAAGGTTAGAAAATACTGAAAAGAGGCCCTGGCTGGTGTAGCTCAGTGGATTGAGCACCAGCCTGTGAACCATCGGGTCACCGGTTCAGTTCCCCAGGGCCAGGGGTTGAGGGCCAGGTCCCCAGCAGAGGGCTCTTGAGAGGCAACCAAACATTGATGTTTCTCTCCCTCTCTTTCTCTCTCCCTTCCCCTCTGTCTAAAAATAAAATAAATAAAATCTTTTAAAAAATACTGAAAAGAGGAAGTGAGCGGAAAGGAAATGACAATAATACCTATATCTACACACTCCTGAAAGTTAAAAACAAAACATTATTTTACAAAACAATGATTATTTTATAGAATAGTATGTACCTAGTGTATAATGTATATGCAGTAAGTAAATTCATTCTTGATAAATATTCATAAGTCAAGTTAATTTTTTTCATAAACCAGGATTTCTTAAGAATTATGCATTATCCTTCAAATCCTACCAATTTCACCAAGGGCTAAGTACTATTACTTGCCTCATTTTACAGAAGAGAAAGTTTTAGCTCAGAGACGTAAAAAAACTTGCCCACTGTCATGCAGCTAATAAATAACATACCTAAGATGCAAACTTGTGCCATTGTTTCCCAGAGCACCCCAGAAACACCTGGGATGGTTGTTCAAAATGCTTACAGTAGCATTTCTTAGGTTTGGATCTGGGGATTTAGATTTTTACCAAACCCTCATGTGATTTACATGCCGACACAAGACCAAAATCCACTGAATTAGTCAATAAGGGTTTACCACTCTTTCCTTAATAAGGTGCATATGATAAATAAACCCTACTTCGTTTTGTTTTAAACTATTTTTTGGTATCAAAAAGTGGAATTTTGGTAGTCAGGACCTTTGAAGAACAACGGTATAGTTTCCAGCAAATTTTAAAATATACATACTCTTCAGTCTACCTCTTATTTCTAGGAATATGTTTCAAGAAACTCTGTATAAAGATACAAAGGCGTAAGCAAACAGATGTTCTTTGAAGACTTGCTTGTAAAAGCAATGAAAGAGAAACAAATTCATCAAAAGAGGCATAGTTTAAAACATCATATATATGAAACCACTGAACCGGATGCAGTATGTTTAGATGATATTAATGTGAAACTATGTGTGTAGAATATACAGTCTATATGTATATTGATAATCATACCAACATAGTATCACGTATTCGTTAACCTGAGCACTTTAAGAAAAGGCACCTCTTTGGGTCACACCCAGCCTTGTGCCAGGTGCCAGACTTTACAGGAGAAATGTGGACTTCACAAATCCACCTCAGCACCCTTTGCCCACACAGCCAGGGGCCTCTGTGGACATTAGCCCTGAGGCCACCCCAACAGCCCCTGCTGCTGGGGTCCCTCCAAGCAGGGCCCTTCTGTTGGTCAGGTGAGCCCATTTTAAGAGGCAAAGGGGGAGACTGTTAGTAATTATTCTACCACAACTGATGTAAGCTGGGTTTTCCCCAGAGGTGGTGGGATATATATGAGTCCCCACTCTACGTGCCATGTCACTGGGAAGGAGGCTCAAGCCCAGCTACCTTCTGCAGGGTCACTTGACCAGTGGAAAACTCACCTTGTGTGGCGGGAGTGCAACAAATCAAGGTCATGCCAGGTAAATAGACAGATAGGCAGAAACAAACTTACAAAAGAGAGTGGCCAGCCTAGTGAGTTCCACCTTTGTGAGGAGAGGTCATTACTTCTCCTTTGCTGGAAGGGGTCTCAAGAGGGTATAGCCTGTGAAAACTGGAAGTGTCTGAAAGCAAAGTGACTTGCTTTACAGCTGGATGGTCTAGGATGAGGGACAAATTGAAGGCATGGTTTATGGTGCCACTTAAGACTCACTGGATCAAGCTTCACCTGAAGCTAATGCTACTTCTTGAAGTGTTATGTGAGTTAATGAGGTCCCTTTATTGGTAAAGCCAGACT
>PVJD01011304.1:0-47159 GCA_004026545.1 Mormoops blainvillei | reverse complement strand
ACCGATTAAAATTATCATCCTTGACTGAATCTTGACTTTAAGGGGAATTCAATAGCTTAGGTATATATGACCTTACAATAATGTTTCTATAGTTTTTGATAAGTAGTTTTACCATGATAATGTGTTTCTAGTCCAAATGCACTCATAGATGTTCCTAGAACTGCTGGCTGAATTTTAATACATAACATTTACTCATCTATTCATATAACTATATGGTCTTTTTACTTCCGTTTTTCAGAATAATGAATTATGCTGGTAGATTTGCTCATGTTGGAGTATTTTTATATCCTCAATAAACTTTATGCAGTTATGGGGTATTATTCCTTTGAAGAACTACTCAATTCAATTTGTTAGCATTTGATTTATAAATTGACATTATATAAGAAACATTGGTCTGTACTACATTAGAAACATAAGCTCCAGGCCATATATCAAATTAAAAAAAAAAAAGAAACTCTTACATGGGACCTAGTCATTAGTATTTTTCAAAAACTCCCCAAATGATTATACTGTGCATCTAGGACAAAAAAAAAATCACTGACATACTTTTCTTCTTTTATTTTTATCAGTTTTGATATCAGTTTTGATAATATCGGTTTTGATATTACTCTTCTCTCTCAATTCCTTGTAACAGTTTCTTGGGTATCATTCAAAAAACGTCTTTGGCATAACTGAAAATATATACTGTGGCATGGTGAGTGAGGGGAAATTCAGAAATGTAATGTGTGATAAATTCAGAAAACAGTTTTAGTGGGGAAGGTGTCAACAAAAGGAGTCATGAGGTTTCTGTTCAACTGGCATCCAACAGGGAAGCCCAGAGTCTGTTGGAAATACTTTAGCTGTGCATCAGAAGAGGAACCACATCCACTGCCACTCCCAATTTTTTAGAAGGTACACGAAAAAATGTTCTTACCAGAGAGAAAGCAAAATACTATGAGCTTCAACACTAAAAGGCATGAATGCCAGCTATATAATAGATAAGGGCTGGGAAACACTAGGTGCCCAACACCTGGAGGGCTTGGAACCCATGGGAAGATACAAACCCTCCCATTAGTAAGAAGCTCTTCCTAGTCCAGTAGGAATTTAGGTTGTAGAATTGCCCATTTTATTTCGGTAGAAGTGGTCCCAGGTAGCCTACCAACCCAAAAAGAGCTACCTGGGTGGGATAGTCTTGGACCACTCACCACCCAAATGGGATCACAGTGTGCTGTAACTCACTGTTTTCACTTAAAAATATATTGGGTTGGCCAAAATGTTCATTTGTTTTTTTCCCATAAGATGACTCTAATAGCATTCAGTTGTCTTTAACTTCATTCAAAACAATTTTGTTACATTGTATTGTGACAACTGTCATATCAGTGTGCATTAAAAACACATCAAAATTGGAAAAATTTTGTGTACCCATTTTAATATTGAAGATGGAAGAAAATATGCAACATTTTCTGCATATTATGCTTTATTATTTTTAGAAAGGTAAAAACATATTTGAAATGCAAAAAAAAAAGAGAAGGATTTGTGCAGAGTATAGAGAAGGTGCTGTGACTGATCAAACATGTCAAGAGTGGTTTGTGAAGTTTTGTGCTGGAGATTTCTCACTGGATGATGCTCCATGGATGTGTACACCTGTTGAAGTTGATAGCGATCAAACTGAGACATTATTTGAGAACAACCAGCATTCTACCACACAGGAGAGAGCCAAGATACTGAAAATATCCCAATCAATAGTTACTGGTGAAAATAAAAAAAGGTGCCTTTTATTTTATGGAAAAATATAAACAGACTTTTTGACCAACCCAATATCATCCCATATTTGCATAAACAGGTCTAATTTATTTTTTATTTCTGCATTATCTTAACATAGCATAATGTATTTAACCAATTCCCTATTGATGGACATTAAAGTTTTTCAGTTTATTATTACTGATGATTATGCTGCAATGAATATCCTTGTAGACAATACTTCGGCACATTTTTATTAGTGTATAATTTAGTTAAACTCTTAATAGTGAAATTAAAGAATTCAAGTAATTTTGAATTTTGATAGCTATTGCAAAATTGCTTTCTAAAAATGCTGCCCCGATTTATACTACTATCAATAGTACAGAGTGTCTGCTTCCTTTATTTCTCAAAAAATAGGTATTATGCTTTTTAAATTATTTTATTAACCATTTTTGCTATGATATATGACATAGAATTCCATTGTTTTACTTTACATTTCATTAATTATGAACAAAGTTAAACATCTTTCCATATGTCTCTTCAAAACTTATATTTCCTTTTATGTAAGTAGCCTATTTATATCCTTAACTGATTTTATTACAATAGTTCCCCTATTTTTGGAGGGAATACATTCCAAGACCCCCAGTGGATGCCTGAAACCACAGATAGTACAAAGCCTTATATATGCCATGTTTTTTTTCCTATGATAAAGTTTAATTTACAAATTAGCACAGTAAGAGTTTAACAATAATAACAAATAATAAACTAGAACAATTATAACAATATGCAGTACTGTAATAAATGTTATGTGAATGTGCCCTATCTCTCTATATCTTATTTTACTGTATTCACCATTCTTCTTGGGATGATATGAGATGATAAAATGCCAAATCTATTCCTGAATCTGTGTAACTACCCCTTACTTGTAGTCAATGTCTTGGTGTCACTTATTTCAGCACATCCCTTGTGAAGTCTTCCTATAGGCTAAATGCTTTCTGGCTCAACACCTTGCTACCAATTGAAACACGTTTTCTGTTCATGTCTTTAATACCTTTTCCACCTTAACTAAGCACTTATTGATCACTGTAGTCTTAATTTCTGTAGGTTGAGGTGTGACAGCAAAACTAGCACAGATTTCTTTTTCCTTCATAATTTCACGGACAGAAGATTTGTTCTTACTGTACATGTTAGCAACCTCAGAGTACAAGGGAGGGACCCAAAAATGGAATTAATTTATAAAAATTATATATTTATTCATACATGTTTAAACTTCAGTCACCTTCAAAGTACCCTTCATTTGATGCAATATATCTATTGAGACGTTTTCCCACTACTGCAAACAGGCTTTGAATTCATTGATTATGATGCCTTTTAGCGCTGCTACCACTTTTTGTTTCACTTGTTCTACTTGGGCAAAACATTTCCTTTTAAGAACTTTTTTCATCTGCAGAACCAAAAAAAAAAATAATTTGCTTGGGGCAAGATCCAGTGAATAAGGAGGGTGGTACATGGGGTTCACGGTATTTTTGGTCAAAAACTGCTGAACACTCAGCATGGTGTGGGCAGGTGTGCTCATAAGTCACCCATCATGAAATGGGCAAATGCGTTGCATTGAGTCTTCAAAAAATAAAAAAATTCACTGAAGCCGAACATGGCCTCTCACAACACTGATGCAGATGGGTTCTTAGAACACTCACATAAAGGGGGAAGCCTGTACTACAAAGGGCCCATCCTTCAGAAGATAATTCTGTTTCTGGGGGGTCCCCCCTCATACAAACTTTTTCTTTTCTCTTTCAGTCAAGAACTTTCAGCTATTTCTCAAAGGAAGTACTTTATAGCTTCTCTTTGGCATATCCAAATTGCCAGCATCACTTCTCTTGTGCCTTGGGACCTTTATCAAGTAAAATAAAGGTCACGAACACAATTACTGTGATACTGCAATAGTCAATCTGATAACTAAGACCAATGCTAAGTGACTAATTAGCAGGGAGCATATACATTGTGGAAAAAGCTGGAGAAAGTGAAAATTTATGTCCTGGCCAGGGTGGGGCAGGGTGGGGTGCATAATTATATTCCATCACAGCTACTTAGAAGGCATGCAATTTAAAAGTTATGAATTGTTCATTTCTGGAATTTTCCATTTAACATTTTCAGACCTTGGTTGACCATAGGTAACTGAAACTGTAGACAGTGAAACTGCAGATATGGAGGGACTACTGTATTTTGTTGTCCCCCATTTTGCTTATTGGTATGTAGGAGTATTTTGTAAATTAAAATACATTTCCCTATATTGTATGTGTACCAATCTTTCCCAGTTTGCCTTTTAGACTTTGTTCATTTTTCACTAACGGCATATTTTAATTTTTATATAGTCAAATATATAACTTTTGGGTTTTATGTCCTAGTTATAAAGGGCTCCCAAACATCAAGATTATACATAAATTCACTTCTTTTTTTTTCCTTTATTTTAGTACTTTCATGACTTATCTCATGTTTACATGTTTGACTCATCTGAAATTTGTTTTGGTGCAAACTGAGAGGTGGGGATCCATGTTTACTTCTTTTCCTGTTGTCTCAAAACCATTTATCCTTTCTCTATTGCAGAAATATGACAGCTTTAATATATATCAAATTTTCACATATTCTTTATGGACTATTTATGGCAGTTCATTTGCTTCTTGCCTAGTTTTTCTCCATTACCCTGCTGTGTTAATTATTGCAGCTTCAAAATATGTATTAATATGCATTATGAATTATCATGTGCCTTATATCATGTCTACACATACCTACTGCAGAAATTCAATTTTCTAAACTATTTAATACAGTGTAACAAGTTTTATTTCTTTGGTTTATAGTATGCCAAATAATTTCTTTATTTTTTTTACATGTCAACCAATTATTGTGTTTAATATTATAACAAGATCCTTGAGTACACTGATCCTTTAAACAGTCTACTTATGCAATTTAGCCCCTTCTGATCTCATCATTCTTTTCATTTTACTGTGTTTTACATGTGGAAAGCCCTTTGACTTACAGTCTTACTTATATTGATGTGTAGAGCCAAATTGTAAAGGCCTGCAATTTCCTTTATATCAATTACTATAAAGCAATTTTGAATTCCAATTGTCAAAGGATCGGGAAGGAAAATTAACCTCTAGTTATGATGTGTATGCTTGAATATATATAATGTTAAGTTTATATAATGATATATAGTTAAACACAAGGAATTTAACTCCCCTAAATATTTTCATCCATCCAGAATGGACCATGCTAAATCATTCATCAAAAATACCAATATTAATTATTTTCTTTTCATATACTTCAAATAGATTTCATTTTTACATTGTATAGACTTCATTTAATTTTTTAAAGCTTACACTACTCATTGACTCTTACCTGTTATGCTTATTTAGACAAAATGACTTTCATTTCTTAGGCATTTAATTTCCCAACAACTAACATCAGGGTAGAGTATAATTTTCTTGATTTAATTTTTCTAAATTAACTAATCATCCATATAATAAAACCTAAAACATTGCCAAGGCAATCCAGGCCCTGATCAGCATACATAGGGAAATATTTTTATGAATGCACTACAAGCAAGAATAAATAAGAAGCAATATAGAAATTCACACTGTATTGTGCAAGGAACCCAGATGTAGCTATTCTTAATCAAAGTGGGCAATTAAAGCAGTTCTTAGTCAACATGAAGAGCACATCATCAAATGATTTTATATACCCTTAAAATTATTTTTCAATGAATTTCCTTCTAATGAATTCTATACTTAATTAGAGAGATTATCAAGCATGATGTTTCCTTTTTCCCTTCTTTCCATCATTTCATCAAACCTGCTTCCAATTCAACAAATGCTTTTTGTTAATGAGGCACATTAAAATGTTGTACACTAGTCTTCTGTATATGCAAAGGGAAGACTATGGACAGTTCCTCTTTTGGGTGTTGTATGCAGGTAGAACTAGAAACAGACATATATATATATATATATATATATATAATTTATGATCCGTTTTCTGGACCTCAAAAGGTCACCTAAGGTTACAGAGAGAGACTCTACTGTAATTTCCACTATACTCTACTGTCTTAAAATATCAATAATTAAGAACTGGTAATCTGTTTTTTAAATTATCTTTTGTCCTGATTATTTAGTAATATATCTGATAAGATGTTGGGTAAATACCCTATTTTACTCCATTTGACTAATAGCATACACATCTGAAAGAAAACAGTGTACAGAAGAAAGCCAACCCTACTTGCTGAAATTATCACAACAGTTTTTCATTACCCTCTTTTTAGGGTGTTAAGAAAGTCAGAAAACATCATTAGATATGCAGTTCATCAGACCCTGCCATGAACTTCCTACCAACACAATTGTCATACTCAGACTCACATAATGGAAAATAAGAGAGGATTAGGCTGTGACTTTTGAGTTAAGGAGCATATCTATTTGACACCAAAGGGGCCAGGTTTACTGACTTTTTTAATGAACTACCTGAATAATTTGGTACCAATTAAATTCAATCAAAGGGATAGAATCACTAGTGGTTCTAAAAGTTTCTTAACCTCTCTGTACTTTAGTTTCCTCTTCTAATAGCAACAAAAAGACCATGTATGATAGGGTTGCTAATTAAACTGTATATATAGTGTGTGGCACAATGCCCAGTATTGTAAGTACTCAATAAACAGTTGCCTAGTATCACAGTTATTGAGGTGCAACAGAATCACCTGGAGAGCTTGTTAATACGCAAATTTCAAGCACTTCTCCAGACCCATAAGAAGCTTTGTGGTAGAAGCAGGAAGTCTGCATTTTTGTTAAGCATCCCAGGCCATTTGAACACATTGCCCAGGAAATTTACTCTTTTGGAAATACTGGACTAGTAACTGCAATGAATAGTTTCAGCTATAAACTATACATACTTTTACACATGAATAACTGACAAGTTATATAGTTATTATTGATACCCCCCCCAAGTTCAACACAACCGATTATTTGGCAAGGTTTCACTGAGCATCAACTTTGACTCAAAGAAAGATAAAGAGAATTATCAGATAGTGTTCCCAGAAAGACAAGAAATATAATATCAAAACCTCAAATTCTTTAAAGTTAAAAAAATGCCTATAACAAAAACCATTGTGAAAATTAAATAAGCAATTAAACACAAACAATATATGGCAGTTCTCAGGGCTTATGCAATCTGAGAGCAGTGGTGAGCTCTGTAGAATCATAATTCCATAAGTAAAGACATCTATGCATCTCCTACCTATACCGATTTAATACATGTTGAAACTTGTAAATAATTCCATATTCAATAAAATAATCTTTGGCAAGTCCCATTAGTGCAATATATCTAATGGGCCAGATACAGATCCTTATGATCATATGGATATTGTACCATCAAGTTCTTCAAAGGAAATAAGAACTGAAATCAGATGAAGATGGAAAAGCTTAGCATACAATGCTATCCATACCAAGATTTAATTCTGAAAGTGAAATCTTATTCAGATAACTACAGAATTTCTTTAAGGTACATAACTTATAATACTTGCCACAGTCCTCCCATCTGACTCTCCCTGCCCTCCAACCTCTCAAAAAAAAAAAAAAACCTGTAGAGCTACTATAGGGCTATATTAATATTTCCCATTCAGGTAAATATCATTTCTGTCCTTGGCTCCAGAATTCTATCTTTAATAACTCCCAATCGCAGTATCAGACTCACATTAATAATTCAAACCACGACTATAAAAACAGAAATCATTAGCAGATCTTAACGTGCACGTTAAGAGGAGGAGGAATTTAATGCCCCAGAAACTCTCTACCTTATTGAAAACAAGCCCTAACACTGAAATAGGGTGGCTTCTGAGAAGACTAACACTGAAACCAACCACTAATAGTTTTTGTTCCTCTAGATTGTTTTTTTTAAGTGTTTTTCAGTAGATAACACCAGGCCTCCTCACAACATACTAGAGACCTAACTAGATCAGACTGGTGCCAGAGGTTTGAATAGGCACAGTTAGCAGCCAAATGACCCCAAATTGACCTCAATAGTATAGCAGATCTAAGATTCACAGAACTCAAGTAGCAGGTGCTGCTGTTTGTCATCTGGAACCCTTTAAAAAGTGGGCAAAGCCCATCCATAAGGACAATCTGGTGCTTGGATCAAACATGGAAACGTAGAGGACTAACCAATTAAACTCCACCAGGTTAAATTGCTTTTTCCCTCCTGCCTTCTTGCACATTCCTACCTTAGAGGGCTTAGTTCCAAGATTATCCAATCAGATCCCCAAATTAGAATTAATGAATATGTATAGCTCCTCCTTGCCTTATTCTTTACATTTTCTTAAAATATTTACTTGAGGAGGCTAATTTGAGTTTTGTCACTGGTCTTATAAGGCCAGCTCACAAATTAAAAAAAGAAAAATGCTTTTCTCTGCAAAAAATCTGTTGCTTCATACTCTGGCTTCTCTGCAAGCATCAGGTAAAGGACCCACCAACTTTAGTCAGTAGTGATTCATCATTGATTTGCCTCTCCTCTACCCTCCTCGCCCAATGTCTGTGCCTGAAGTATGCACTGGAGCTTCTCTTTCCCCACCTAACTCTCTTCTCTCACACCTTTGATTGGCCCATCATGCCTTCAGTTTTAGGACAGTTGAAGATACTTTGTTAAAAACAGTGGCTTTGGTGGCAGGCAGAGTTTGGTTTGAGTCTCACTGATTAAAATTTTTAGTGATGTAATTTGGGGCAAATTATTTAACCACTTAACCCAATTTTAACACCTGTAATTTTTTTTTAAATAAGGCAAAGCAAAAATAAATAAGATGATATGCTCAGGACTTAGAAAAATGCCTCAATAAATTGTAGATAGTGTTTCCTCAATGCTCATTTTTGTTTTTATCCCCATCTTATTGCCTGACACTTAGTGACTCTTTGTGTTTACTTTGCTGTGACCTTTCTGATCCTGAACTCCTCCCTGATACCAGCCTCTTCATCTGACAATGGCATGATAAATAAGGAAAGTACTTATAGCATATTAGATTATAATAAATTATGATTACTTCAAAATACATGTATCTAATACATGACAGAGTTAGCTAGCAATCAAGATATATAGCTAATTAATCCAGCTAATTCAAACAAATCACTAGCCTGGGACCTCAACTCAGGGATCCTTTTATATCTCTATGGATCAGTGAATTTCTGAAAAGATAATAATACAAAATCAGAGGAGTTTTCACATCATTTAGTATAGTAAGTGCTCTGAAACTGTGGGGCTTTGAACACAAAGGGCACAATTCTGTTATATGTATGCAAAATTGTCCTTCTGCTAGTGTCTTCTTGAGATAATACTGGCTTTGAAAGTTTTTCTAAACTTAGGCATAGAGTTCCTTCACTAAACTGAGCTTCCCAAAGGCAGGAAATATGTCTCTTTTTTTTTTCATTTTTAACCTCAGGATTTAGCATACTTAGCAAACATTAATTCATTGAATTCATTTATAGAATTCTGGCTCAATTTGGAGATTGATTTTTCAGATATTTGCACAAAAAACTGACAATAATTCTGAAAAGATATTTTTCTGGTGGACTGTTGCAAAGGTCTCCGAATAATTCCTAGCAGCTAAACTGAGGTTGTTTGCTTGTTTTCCTTCTTTCTTTATTAAAATAAGGTGGGGAATAACTTTACTGTACAGACCTTTATATATTTTTAATTATTTTAACATTTTTGCAAGAAATAGGTGCAAATGAAGCCCAAACCAAAATCTGTGGGTTTCTTGATGTTTCTGGTTCTCATCTTATAAGTGCATTGTCAAGCTTTTCCAATAATTTTTGATAAATGAATTTATTCATTTTAGGAGAGGGGGCTTTTAACAAATCCTTTATATTCTTTCTGTGACAGAAAGGTTTAAAGGTTAGTCCTCAAGTGTCTTGGGATGAGATATAATACATTACTATAAACTAAAAGAGTCTTTTCTGACGTAGATCAGTATCTGAAGCATATTAGCCATTCATGTGACTCTGATACAGTGACAGAGAGCCCTCCATGATGAAACCAGCTCATTTATTCCCAATGATGCCTGTTTCCTGGTCCATACCTGAATGTTGCCTCATGGCATTTTTGTTTGTTTCTTTTCAACCTTGTGAACCTCATGGTTCTTAGTGTTTTCTCTCAACCTACACTAAATTACATCTAGTGCAATTGTCCACTAATAATCCAGTAAGAGGATGTTTTAGTTGTGCAGGGAGTCTAATGACACTTCAGAACATTTTCACCCAATGCTCATTTGTATATCAAACTCAAGATGCCTGAAGAAAACCTCACCTTCCATGCCAAACTTGCTCCTCCCATTTTTCCCTTATACTTACCTACATCCTGTCATTATCAAGGCTGAAAATATCAGAGTAATCTTTGGCCTTTCTCTTTCCCTTACCTACTCATCCAATCATTTAATAAAACCTGATGATTTTATCCCTTTTGTATCCCTCTGATTAAAATTTACTTCTAATTTATACTGTTAGTATAATCCACTCAATTAATTGAGTATAATAAATAGTTATTAGGTATTAACTCGTGTCAAGGACCTTGGTAAGGATTGAGGATGCAAAGATGAATATAACCTACTCTCTACTCTCAATTATATTCAAGTATTGAAGTATTGTGGACAGTATAGAAGTCTGAAAGTGAAGTGAGGCATCCCTAAAGGGATGGACAATTCCCCCTGAGGCTGGTGAGAAAAGTCTTCATATAGGACCTACAAATAGAGCTAAGTGTGTATATTCTTATTCAATTAAAGTTTAAATATAGAACTGAAGGTAGGGAAATATATTAAAGACAGAGAAAAATGTCGAAAGAATAATGTACAATGGAAGGGCATTTCAGTATCAATAAAGCTGGAGAAGTAGGCAGGATACAGATCATGGTAGGCCTTGAAACCATACTAAGAAGATTCTCCTTCATCCAGTTGGTAATGTAGATCCATTGAACCATTTTAAGTAAAATAATATTTCTTTCAGAAATAACCAGGGTTATGTTTCAGAAACATAATTGTGGTGACACATAAACAAACGAATTAGAGATATGGCAAGATTTGAAGCAGATAGATAAGCTAGAAGATTATGGAAGTAGTGCAAGGGAGAAATGATTAGGGTTTAAACTAAGGCTGTAATAGTGAAGATTATGAAGAGAGGACAGATAAAGTTCGAGGGGTGGTAGAAGTTTATAATTCATGTCTGGTGTTCACTCTGGGTAATATTCACTAAGGTTGGAAATATTGGAAAAGAATCACTTAGAAAAAATCATTTCATCTTTAAACAAGCTGAATATGACATTTTCTTGGGCATATATGTGAATAAATTCAGCAGAAAATCCTGAATCTCCTGAAATTCAAGAGAAAGACAGAGATCTAAATTTTGGAATCATTGATATATAAGTAATATTATTAGCAATAAAAAATGGTTAACATTACCCATTATGTTAGTTAGATGTAGGTTTGGCTAAAAGTGACTGAAAAGCCAAAATAGGAGTAACTTAAATATTAAAAAAAAAAGTTTATTTCTCTATCCAAACGTAGACTGTCAAAGGCAACTAGAGTAGATTCTCAAAGTCATGAGGAATATAGGATCTTTCCATGAGCTGTCCCATCATTCTCAAGCCATGGCCTTTTCTTCATGATCCAAAATAATTGCTTGAGCTCCAGTCTGCATTCCAGCAAGAATGAAGAAGAAAAGTAAGAAGAACACCCCTATCTTATAAGAGAGCTTTCTGAAAATTGCATACAATATTTCCACCTAATTTCCATTGTCCATGCAGTTTCAATGGAGTCATGATTAGAGAGTCAGGTTGCAGGAAGTTGAAAAGTAAATGTAAGGGAAGAAAATGGAAACAACAAGTAAAGAATATGTTTGGTAAGTTTACCTTTTAAATAAAAAAGAAAGTGAAAACCATACATATAGAAACTTGTTTTATTTTTTACATTGGGAGAGGTTTATTTATGTGAGTAAAGTACTCAAGATGAGTCATTAGAAACAACGAAACAGAGGACTTAGTTTAGTCAATAGAATAAGGTCATCATTTCAGATAAAATAGAAAGAAATGGGAAGAAGATGACAGGTGGAAAAAATCAAAATTGAAAAGAAGAAACTTCTCTTTCTAGGAGTGAAGAGAAATTGGACTTCAGTTCTCACATTTCAGGGGCTGAAAAATATTTACACCATTTCCAATGTTCAAGTTCTGGTATATTTTAAAAATGAAGAAATGATAAAACTGGTTGCAAAAACAGTAAGGCTTATTTTCAAACACTCAATAATTTACTGGTAGTACTACTTTATCTTACTTTTAGTCACTATTTCCAGTATACACTCTGAACTTCCTAATTGCTATGCCTTTGTTCACACTACTCTCTATCTGAATTGCACTTCAACATGCACTCAAAGTCCAAAATCACACTCAAGTGCCATTTCATGTATGCCTCCTCTGTTTCCTTAACAGGAAATTATTTCTTCATCTTGTGAACTTCTTGAGCACTTACACACACCTATCTTTTATCACTTAAATTTTTCAGTCTTGATTTATAGTTAATTACATATAGGCTTTATCTTCTTTTATATTAATTGCTTTATCAAATTTGTACCCGAGTTAAATTAATTAATTTATCTTCCACACTACTAGAACAGCTTTGTACTCCAAAAATGATAATAAAAATATTTATATAGTTCATAGAAGGAGCCAAGGTGCTCCTTTTATGAATCTTGATCATTTTCAACCATGATCATCAGGTTCTCCAAAATATTGTGCCCATCCCTAGGCTTCTCAATTGCATCTCTGAGTCAAATACACAAAGTAATATGTATATTCTTTTCCTAAATATAAATTACATTTTATTTAAACAAAATCAAGTCAGAAGTCAAATGTATGGACAATTTTAAGCAAAAAGGGGCAAATCTCATTTCCAAATCATTTGCTGAATGTCTGGCCCAACCAAATAGTAGCACAATGACCAAGAACTCCTTGATGCCCCAAACCAAGCAATAAGATGTTGTAGTTAACAGACAAGAACCAGCAATTGCAGGTGCAGGAAGACCATGCTGTGATGTGACATTCTGAGACACAGTGGCTCAGTTTGAATTTACAAGTTCATTAATCAGTGAGGCCAAAAAAGACAATAAGAACATAGTACATTTTTGACAACTGAAAACATAAAGGTAAAGTTATTCAGATATAAAGAAAAGGTATGTGGGTAATAAATGATCATGCCCATCACTCCCATCATAAAATATCCATATAGAATCCACATGTATGTACAAGAAATCAGGTAATATTTTCTCCCTTTTTACACCATTAAAGTGTGGCAAATTATAATCATTTTATATCATACACAGTCAGGGGAGAACATCTTAGAAAATGCCAATATTTCTTTTTCATCCTGAGATGAGAAAAAAGAAAACTTGTAAGAAATATACTGTGGTATTAAAAGCTCTGCTCTTAGCAATGTGCTTATATATGATATTGGGGGTTACTATAATCAGACATTTAAAAAGCACCACCTAATAAATCCAAGAATTTATTCCAATAAATCCAAGAAAACATAACTAAAAAGTTAGTGTGCACTAGAATCAACACTTAGTCCTTGCTGATGAAGAAAGCTGAAATAGCTTAATTAATATTTTTCCTTGATTGAAATATAAATAAATAAAGGTAAGAGTCTCCACAATTAATATAAATATAATAACTTATTTTTCATTCTGGAATAAAATATAATTGAAAATTATAAAACCAAAATCAAGAAATAATTTAGTAATACTTTCTTATGTCTGTACCTATAAAAACACTTGTACAATTGCAGAATTTTAGAAATGTAATGATTTTATTAATCAGCTGCTTTATTCACTTCAGTCCTCTACATATACTGTCATTCCACAAATGCTTGTTGAATGAATGAATGTATGAATCAGTTTATGATCAAATAAATCTAATTAACACTGACATTGTTCATATGAGAAAAAAACCCTCAAAAGTTAAATACTTGACCAAATTCACACAGCTAATGAGAAATCCAGGACGAGAAACAAAGTTTCCTGAGCATTTCTTTTACAGGAGCATAAGGGGAAGAGATATTAAAACTTAGGTACCTATCAGGGCACCACTATTATTATCTTTGGAGATGTTAGAGGCTGTGCATCAAAAGAAAGTAGGCAAGCACACTAGATTACCTCCGGTTTAAGTTTAATGTTACCATGCTGCTGCTTTTATATGTCCTTTCTTGAACAATTATGAAATTATTATTGAACAATAGAGTTGGAATATACCTTACTCATTCAACAAATGTTTATCAAGCATCTACACTGTGCCAGATACTGTTGTAGGTGCTAGAGATACATGAGTGGACAAAAGAGACAAAATTCTTGTTCTCATGGAATTTACATTCAGGTGACCTTACAGATCAAGTCCCTTACTTTTTTATAGATGAGGAAACTGAATCCCTGACAGGTAAATTAACTTACCTACATTATAATAGTGAGCTTGCAATAGGGCTGAAATGAGAACTCAGGTCTCCCAGTGCACTTCACTTTCTACTATGACATACAGCCTTATGACTTTCGAGAAAATTCTCATTCTCTTTCTCTCTCACCCTTCTTCTCCCCCTCCTCTTCTTCTCCTATGTCTTCCCTCTTTCCCTCTTCCTCACCCTCCTCCCCTCTCTTTTCCTCACTCCCCTCCCCTTCCTTTCTCATCACCCCAGGCCTCTATGTATCATCACACTGGCAATCAAACTGTCAAGGTTTTGAATCATATGGACATAATAGGAAAAACATAATTAATATAATTATTGCACCTAGCTATTTTAACAGTATGTCCCTTCATTTCATTAAATTAGGAGAAAGGAAGGCATATGAAAGAAAAGAAAGAAGAAATGGAGAGGGTTGAGAAGGAGGGAGAAGAGAGAGAGAGAAACATGCAAGCAATGTCTTAAAAGATGCACACAAACTGAAAATCGTGATTCAAATTCTGTGCCAAAATGTTGATTGCTGTAGTTTAAACAGGAAAATTATAGCCAGGAACAAACTTCCCAGATCTAACTTGAAAATGAATGGCAGTTAAAACTGTAGAGACACTTTCAAAAACAAAACACTCTTTACCATTTGGATGATGAATGATTTTCTTGTAGTTCTCAAGTAAAATATTGAGAAAAACAGAACACATGTTATATAAATAGGGACTTGCTTTAGAACCTGAATTTATATTGAGTAGTCATTTCATTCACAAATTTACACCGTAAATGGCAGAACTGAAAACTGGTTCTTTGAACCCAACTCTGTTGATCATTGGTTTCATTTGCCTGCTTTTCTTACATTTGAAAATATTAATATTCCTATAACTGAACAAAAACAGGGGTTTGCCTGCCTCTCTCCACAAAAGCCAAACTTGTGAGGCAGGTGCTGGTGTAAAAGGAAAGATGTTTCATTCAGGTGCTGCATGATCTGGGAGAACAGCATAATGCTGTCTCAAAGTTCACCTCCTCAGTGAGACCAAGACACAGCCAGTTTCCAGAGTTCATACTCCAATTTAAAGTCCAGTCCTTTGGAGCCCACAGGTGGCTGCTAAGTGGTCACCCAGGTAGCTTAGCTTATTCCTGGATGCTGTCTACTTCAGGATACCTCCTGGAGACCATGGGCCATGTGGCTGCTAAGATCACAAGGTCATGTGTTCTCAGGAGAGAGCCCACAGCACACTGATAAATGCATCACCAGGTCAGCAAGAGAGGTTCCTTCCTGGAGTCCATGGGCTACGTGACTACTAAGGTCATGTGGCCCATGGAAAGAACAAGTGAATCCACGGTTGGAATGCAGGTCATGAGGAAACCAGCCACAAGTGAGAGAGAGCAAACAGTTTTTTGCTTCCCTGGGACTATATTAGTTTTGGGTGTGGGAGGGACCAGGCACTTTTTCATAATGACTGATTAATTTCCTACACTTTTGTATGCTTTGGGTGGGTCAGCTTCGCAATGAATCCCTTTCCCTAGGCTTTACTGACTGGTTTCTTTGGCCCAGCACCTCCTCCTGTGCCATTTTACCTTCTATGGTGCATGTGCCTGTCTTCCCCTGGTCTCGCCCCTAATCTGGTATTGGAGTATCTGGGGAAAGGCTTTCTAGTGTTTAGTGTAAGAACCTCTCCCTACCACCATCCCACGAATGGGGACACTCCCTAGCAAACCTATCAACTTCCCCATGGGGTAACATTCCTACATAAAAGTAAAATGGATTATATTTTTAACAGGGAAAACGTGTACAACATATGAAAAATCTTGAAATGTGAAAAGAATACTACAGTTTCATCTGGGGTCATAGAACTGGACAAAAGCCAACTGTACTGATGTGACAAAGAGCCATTAAACCAAACAGGCATTTAAAATAATATACATTACAAAGAGTTCACTGAATTTAATAAACTTTGTTCTGTTTTTGTTTGGCTTTGTTTTTTCTACTGTGTCTAGTCAAATCATTTTGTGCTTCAGCAAGTGTGATTACACTGTTTTAAAAAATTACTGAAATTTTTGAACTACTTTTATTGTAAAAATAAGCAATTAAAAATCATATCAATGCATAAGAGTCTTTAAATTTACACTCCACTAGGTGTAATTGTTTAATTATCTAAAAAGAATGGAGGTCTGTTCCCTCAGCCACTGCTGTTCCTGCCCCTCTGCCAGCATGCAAGGGCCACCTCTGATGATGATGGTCCTCCACAGGAGACAGTGAGACTGTGGGAGGGGATGCCGGTGGGTGGCTGTCAGAGGCAGCCAGCTTTTCTGTGTGTTGGGTAGTGGTGGCATCTCCATTTGGTCTGCTTGAGGTTCCCTTATGCTCTAAGGAAATTTCCACCATTGAATAAGAAAATACCCATCTTCTGTGGGACTTGGAATTCCTGTAGAACTGCCTTTGTGGAAAGCTGGCAATAATTTATTTAAATTCCATCTTAGTTTTCCTTTTTGTTGAGTTTCAGAAGAACATCCAGAAACTATAAAGAACTGTAGTCAGGAAGAGCTTGACTGTCATTTCCTCAATGAAGGCTCTACTGCCAAGGAAATTCCGGACCAAAAAGTCCATGAAGTATCTTCTTCCAATGATAAGGATGCCTTCCACATTGGGGACCTGAGAGGCTTTCTAAAGAAACATCTGAGATTGTTAAAAGCTCTTCCTCAGGTCACCCCATTTTATGCAGTCAAATGCAAGGACAGCAGAACCATAGTGAAGACTCTCACTGCCATCCTGACAGGATTTGACTGTGCCAAAAACACTGAAATATAATTGGTGCAGCTCTTGCAGTGCCTCCAGAGAGGATTATCTATGCAAATACTTGTAAACAAGTGTTTCATATTAAATATATTGTCAATAATAGAGCCAAGATGATGAATTTCAATAGTGAAGTTGAGTTGTTGAAAGTTGCCAAGGCACATCCAGAGGCAAAGTTGGTGTTGCATATTGCCACTGATGATTCCAAAGCAGTCTATCATTTAATATGGAATTTGGTGCCACACTCAAACCATCAGGCTTCTTTTGGAATGGGCAAAAGAGCTAAATATTGATGTCATCAGTGTTGGCTTCCACGTGGGAAGTGGCTATGCTGATCCTGAGACCTTCATGCAGACCATCTTTGCAGCTTTCCTGGATCTGAATATGTAAAGTTTAAATTTGAATAAATCACCACTATAACCAACGCAACTCTTGACAAGTATTTTCAATCAGACTCAGGAGTGGCACTTATAGCTGAACCAGGTAGATACTATGTTGTATCAGTTTTCACACTTGCAGTTAATATCATTGCCAAAAAATCCATTTTAAAGGAACAAACAGGCTCTGATGATGAAGATGAGTCAGTGATAAAACCTTCATGTATTATATAAATGATGGAGTATATGGATCATTTAATTACATTCTCTTTGATCATGCACATGTGACACCCCTTCTGCAGAAGAGGCCCAAACCAGATGAGTATTATTCATCTGGAATATGAGGACCAGCATGTGATGGCCTCGGTAGCATTGTAGAGTGCTTTGGCTTACCCAAGATACCTGTGGGGGACTGGATACTCTGAAAACATGAGTGCTTAGACTGTTACTGCTGCTTCTACTTTCAATGGATTCCAGAGGCTGACTATCTACTACATGATGCTAGGACCAACATGGCAACTGATACCGCAAGTTCAGAACCACGACATGCCATCCAAAGTGGAGGAGCAGGGCATCAGCATTTTGCCTGTGTTTTGTGCCTGGCAGAGTGGAATGAAACACCACCCAGCAGTCTGTGTTTTAGCTCATATTAACTTGTAGGTGCCATTCTTGCAGCTGTTACCGTGAATGCAGCTTGAATTAAGGGATTGGGGGGACCACTTAACTTATTTATTGCCAGTTTTGAAATGTCTTTGCAAGTAGTGTTGGCATAGATGGAAAAATATTAAATGCTAGGAGATAGTTGTCACACTTATCTGTGTTCTTATGGAAGTTATTTGAATATTTCTTTTATATGGATTTTTACTCAGTTTTCAAATGCCACTAAAGAGTTCCCCTCAGCTGCTGAGCATGCATTTGTAGCTTGTATATTGGCAGAATGGGCCAGAAGCTTAGTGTTGTGACTCATTTTAAAAATAAAGTACCTTGAAAATGAGTCATTAGGATATATTTAGTATGACCATTCTGCACAGCTCACCTTGTGTGTATTTTTACAAAGGGGAATTAATGTTTTTACTTCCCCAAAGGCTGAGAAAATTGTCCCAGGTGTCTTAGGAGTTGGTTTTTTTTTTCTTCTGCTCTTTGAAATTCCATGGACATGCCTTTTTCCTCTTGGGCATTTCTTTTTTCAAGTACCTGACTCCTATATAAAGTTTGCTGTAGATTTTTACAAGGAATAGTAGATTAAGCCCCATGCAGGAAAAGGAAAAGGATGGATAAGAAAATCCCATATCCTCTGCTGCTGACAGTGACCAATGTCTGCTGTAGTGGCTCGACCCCACCCAAAGTGTCCACAGAGGTGGCTGTGATGTGACCTAGAGCCCCTTATTAACTCATTGGTGTGTTTCTGTCACAGCCAGTGTCCAGGGAAGATGCACTAGACCCTCGGAGCCCTTCCCACAGAGACCAGGGACATTCCTTTCCCACCTGGACTTCACTCCCAGGACAAGTTGCAGAGTTACGAACAAATCAGGAATGTAGTATGGTATTTGGCAGTCATTTTAATAAACAGCAACAAAAACCAAAATATAATATTAATAAAATAAATAAAATATTAATAAAACCAAAAAATAAAAAGAAAGGAAAGCATGTTATTAAATTGAACCTATAGTTCCTAATTTTAAAAAAGATCATAAATAGACATAATTTTTGTCATACAAAAAGCTTGAGACTCTTTTACAAAATGTTTTTTCACATTTTATTCAGCATTGCAAATCCAGGGGTAGCTCACTTAAATAATTTCTCTAAAAAAATTACTTAACGCATGAGCCGCCCCTCTCTGCTATTGAAAAAACATGCTCTAGGCTATGTAAGTGAAATTTCCACATAACTAAAATTTAGACTAAAAAGTTAAGTATTGAAACAGTGTTAAGTTTCAACCCATTTAAAGACAGAAATAAGAAAAAATACCCATTATCACTGCTAAAATATAGTAGTTTTTATTGGAATAATAGTCAATTAAATAAGATAAAGAGAAAAATTATCTTAGAGGGGCAAGTTACTATTATTCATAGTTAGTATTGTTTACTTAGAATATTCATGAGAATCAGTTGGCTAAAACTAGTAGAATGAATATGAGAGTTTAGGAAAGTCACTGGTGACAGTAATAATATATGAAATATATACATACTGAATAAAAACATAATGGAAGAAAATACTCTATTTAAAACAGGAACAAGAAATGTGAATTACTTAATGTTGAAACTATGAAGTGTCCAGAGAGAACAATTTAATGTTCTACTATCAGATACAAAAAAATATGTACGCAGATTCAAGGATTTTTCTCCTTATTATATAAGGCACTTTCATGAATCAGTAAAGAAAAAAATCAGAAACTCAAAATGGAGAAAAGACATAAATAGAAAAATGCAATGAAGATATTCAAATACCATCAAATATTTGAAAACAATTCACTGGTGATAGAAATAAAATATATCTTAGTTATTAAATTACTAATATAAAATCATATTAACAGTAAGCTGAGAGCAAAGGGCTAGGGGTATACCACAATGACGAGTATTTTTTTAACTATTTAACTATTCTATGATCATTTTAATGTACAAAGTGCTTTACATTTTTTATTGTTCAATTACAGTTGTCCCCATTTCCCCCTCATTACTCTCCTCTGTCCTACGCACCCCCACCTCCCACATTCAGTCCTTCCCTTGCCCTGTTTTCTTTGTCCTTAGGTCCTTTATCCATGTGCCAGACTTATCCCTTCATCTTCTTTCCCCCACTATCCTCTTCCCCCCTTCCCAGTGGTCACTGTCACTTTGTTCTGTATTTCCATGCCTCTGTTTCTATTTTGCACACTTGTTTGTCTTGTTGATTAGGTTTCACTCATAGGTGAGATCATATGACATTTGTCTTTCACTGCCTGGCTTATTTCCCTTAGCATAATGCTCTCCAGACCCATCCATGCTGTCACAAAGGGTAGTAGCTCTTTCTTTCTTTTTGCTGCATAGTATTCCATTGTGTAAATGTACTACAGTTTTTTGATCCACTCATTTACTGATGGGAACTTATGCTGTTTCCAGGACTTGCTTATTGTAAATTGTGCTGCTATGAATATTGGGGTTCATAGCTTCTTTTGAATTGGTGATTCCAGGTTCTTAAGGTATAATCCAAGCAGTGGAATTTCCAGGACAAAAGGCAGTTCCATTTTTAGTTTATTGAGGAAATTCCATACTATTTTTCCACAGTAGCTGTACCAGTCTGCATTCGCACTAACAGTGTGCTAGGGTTCCCTATTCCCCACAACCTTGTCAGCACTTGTTTGTTGATTTGGGTATGATGGCCATTCTGACCGGTGTGAAGTGGCATCTCATTGTGGTTTTAATTTGCATCTCTCTGATGGCTAATGATGTTGAACATCCTTTCATATGTCTTTGGACCATCAATACTTTGGCAGTCGAAAACAAAGTTCTTTGAACAGTTCATTCCCTTTCATTCAAGCATCCTACTTTTAGAAGTTTCAAATAAATAGCCTTATATTTGTTTATAAATAGTTCTTCCCAATGTACTTGTAATTATAAAAAAATTGGAAACAATATGAACATTGAACCACATACAATTAGCTATATAAACCATGCACTTATTTGATGAATACTATGCAGACATTAAAAAATAACAGTGTTCATTATGTATTCAATTGTAAAAGCATGTATAATAATAATTCTATTTTTAATATATATATGCACACTGCACATTTTCCTTAAATTATGTTGAACATGTGATTACATTGTCTCAATAACACAATCATTTTCTATTAATTCACCAATTATTAATAATTAATAAGTATACATTAATTAATATATGTTATTAGTAATGTATTCATAATTTGTTAAGCATTATACTGGTCCATAATAAGTGACCTCTAGGTGACCTTAGAGATTGTAAGAGTGTAAGTTTATATGACCTCTCTAAATGATATCAGTTTCCAAGGTGAAAGTCAAAATCTTTCATGTTGGAAACGGGCAAAATCAATGTCACTACAAACCATCCAAATACAAACAGGAAGAGAAATTCTGGGCACAAAATGAACATAATGGCAACTGTGGGATAAACATTTAAAGACAAGGGTTGGAAACAGGCTATTATAATTTCATAAACCAACTATTTGTAGCTGCAGTGGGGAGTTTTTATGGCTTCTGTGACTAAGGATAGGAAATAAACTATGGCCTAAAGTGTTCAACTCAGAAGTATACAGATACTGCTTTGTTTCTTAAGTTCTTATATTTTATCATACATTTTTGTCTCCTTTTCCACTCTAAACTCCATTGATGCTGTCAGTGCATCTTCCTGTATTTAAATGAATATCTCCCCTTATAATTATGTTGCTGATTATCTGCTATGGACTGGAAAATCATACAGTCAAGTATGTTTAAATGCTTTTAGTGTAGAAATAAAAGTGATGATAAAAATGATGGACTTAGAAAAGCAGAATTTTGCAACCATCATACTAATAATTTTTTTCTGTGAATCCATAGGCACTAAACTATTGGATGATATATGAGGACCAATATACTATATTTATATAGTATCAAAGCATTTTCCATAAATTAATTATTAATTCCAAATTTTACAGTGGAGTAAAGTGGCAGACATCATCTTAAAACCAAAGCCAACATCACTGGTGATAAGAAATGTGATTTATCTTAAAGAATACATTTATTCTATGATATTGCTGCCCAAAATGCATAATGAAAATATCATCATGAGGAAACATTGGACGAATAAAAATTGAGGTACTTTCTAAAATATGTGGAAAATAATACTTTCCACAAAATACTTTCTACAAAATAATCTTCAAAAATTTCAAAATCATAAAACACCAAAAAAACCTGAAGTAACATTCTAATTAAAGGAAACTGAAGTCACGTGACAACTGAGTGCAATGTGCGATCTGCAATGCTTTAGCAATAAATGACATTAGCAATAAATGACATTATTGGAACACTACTGGGGTTACTGGCAAAATTTTAAAAAATACTATATGCTAGATAATAGTATTATGCCTATTATCAATGAGAAATGATGATAAAGGACAAGTGACAATTGGTGAATATGTGTGAAGGATAATGAGAGCTCTTCATACTATTCCTACAGTGAGTCTTTAGGTTTGAAATTATTTCAAATTAAAATTAAAAAATAGATAATGAAAATAGGATACTTTTATTTTCCTCGAAGCAAAGTGTATGCGCTTTACTGATACATATTTTAGCTACTCAGATAATTTCTTGGCTAAATATCCTTTTGCTAATTAAAATAAATATAAAGAAATTAAATGTTAATTTACACATTATTTACTGTTTTGCACTGAGTTAAATGTATTTATTTTATTGGTACAAAATCACACTTGTAAGTTTTTTTCAGTCTAAGTCTATACCTTTTTACCCATTCGTGATTATGTACCAGTAATAAACTAAAAATTACCTGGATAAATGAGGAAATCTATAGACTATATAGAAACTCATCAAAATATCATAGCTTAGAGCTTCATATACATGATTTTATCACTTGAACTGAATTATACTTTATCATCACAGAGTGTGGATACCTTTCTATGTGTGTAGCCAAGATAGTTGCATTGTCTAATGGTGGGAAGTAAGCAGGAGTACATAATTCAATAATCATAAATAATAACCATAGAAGTTATTTACCCAAAAATAAAAGGCTGGACTTAGAGAAATTATCAGCATTTTTTCTGACAACTTAGAGCTACCAGTAGTTCTAGAAACAGCCAATCCAAACTCAAGCTATGTAAGAAGTGGCTGTAGTATTTTCCATCTCTATTATGGAACAATGTTTCTTCAACATGAAGGAGAGACAGTGTATTAGTTCACCTTTGTTGTGATTCTAACAGAAAACACAAAATGTAACTGGACTAGTGAAAATGTGGTCCATGTGGGCATGCTGTTAATAGACAGAAATCATCCAGTCCAAATGAAAGGTTAACTAAATATGTTCAGACTGAAATTGTCTGCTTATTTTGGCATGGTAGCAAAACCTATCATCTGAACAGAGGTGATTTTGTTATTTTATTCCCAAGGTTTGCTTTTTTATTAATGTAAAATAACTTTTATACCAATTAATCTGTATACTTGAATATCTGTTTTAATTATGCAATAAACATCATATTACTTTTGCTGACCAGACCACAATCCTAATTATTCTTCCCTTCAACTATAATTTTCCACAGAATTTTAATAATCTACATTCAGAATAATAGTACTAGTAATAACATAAATATAGCAACTACTGTTAACAGTTAATCACTTATCACTGCTTTTATTTTCCTTGAAGCAAAGTATATGTGCTTTACTGATACATATTTTAGGTACTCAGATAATTTCTTGGCTAAATATCCTTTTAAACCAAGAAAAATCTATATAATACTTCTAATGTACCTGAAACTGTTCAAAGCATTTTACATATAATTAATTTAATTTAACAACCATATGAGGTAGGTACTATCATTAGCTCCATTTTAAAAATGAGAAAAGTGAAGTAAAACTACTTGCCTAAGAGAAGATTCCTAGTAAATGGTGAATCTGGGGTTTGAACTCAAAAGCCTCACTATAAATTCCATCCTTTTAACCAAACACCAGACTTCCTCAATTATTATGTTCATATAATGTGCTAAGTACTCAACAAACTTCTCTGTTTTGTCTGCAGGTAACAGAAAACATTTAAACTCACTTAAACAACAAGGAAATGAGTAGAAATCACACAGCACTTGGTTTACAAATAAGACAAATTTAGGGTTGGTTGATTCAGCCTTTTACTGACAACATCAAGAAACCAGACCCTTTCCATTTTTCCACTGATACCAAGTATGCCAGTTCGATCCCACAGCTTGTTCCCCTTGGCTCTAGGAAGGTTTTCCATAGCAGCTTGGATTTCATGCTTCTACATTCATGCCTGTGTCAGTTTGACTCGTGTGAGAAACCAATAAATCTTGAAAAAACAAGAGATTTATTCATGCAAGAGATTAATTAGAGAAATACCTGTGAAAAAATAAAGGGGAGGATCGTTCGACTACATGTAGCTCTGGAGCACACCTAAACAACTGTTGTCCTGTCAGAAACATGGAATGGGGAATAGATGACAGGTGGGCTACAACAGATACCCTAACATATATCCTAATAATCTATGTAGTTTGGTGCTCTAGAAACTACTGAATAGGACTTAAAAGCAAGGTAAAGTGGACAACTTTTCACTGAAGTCATGGACTTGTAACTCCTTTCACTGAAAATTATTTCTTGTGAAAAAGCCATTTTAAATGATCAAACCAGCAAAATTAAGTATCTCAAAATGTGAAGTCATAAATTTTCTGGTTTCTATGAACAAATGACAATAGAGTTTAGTATGGGATTTATAGAATGCCTGTTGTGAGGGTACTGTTTCCCACGATGACAAGAAATTGCTTAACATTTTAAAATCAGATGGAAATGGAGTTGATATACACACAAACATAAATACAACAGCCACACTTATGCATAATTTTCATTAACTTTGTTTCTTGTTATTCACTGTAAAAGGACTGCTTAAATCCTATAGTCCACTGCTATTACTGGAGCCATTAGTAGTACTATCCTGTTCATTTTCATTGCCTGAAAAGACAGACTTTTATTACAATGAATTTTTGTCAGAAAACAGTGATGGTTTAGCAAAATGAGAGTCATGTTGCTTGAATTAACTACATAAGTGGTCAAGGACTTCTGAGTACCTTTGAGCCTTTTATAATACATTTTCATCCTAGTTGCTGGTGAATGAATGCCCTCCCTTATTTCACTGACTATATATCAATAAAGTACAGTATAAAATAATAGCACAGTATGGGGTTCTTTGTGGGCATGAGATGGCACTATAAGAAATTCTAAAGTGGTATGCCCAAAGGTTTTTTCTGGGGATGATACCTCCAACATAAGACTAATCTTCTGACAAGGTCCTCATAAAATTTTAGAGATGAGATTGATCTCATTTCTTTACATTCACTCCAACAAGCTGTATTTGTTTCCCTAGCTTCAGTTTCACCTGGACACAGTGAATCTGCATCTCACCCTCCCCATTCATTTTTACTCCCTTGGTTCTAACCATCCGTACAATATATTTGTTGAATTATCTTCTATGACCTAACATTAGACTGTGATCAGAATGCCTCCACAACACCCCCAATTGCTCATCGTCCTCAGCATTACTACTGATACTGACTGGTTGCCTGAAAATTATTTTGAAACCTCTATATTACCTCTGTGAATTTCTGGGGTTTATTGTTTGTTTTACATTTTCACAGAAATAGCACTAATCTACATCCAAATCAATCCACTATGAGGTTAATGCAACATCGTCTTTTCTTCTCACTTCTCCCCATCAGTCTGCTCTGCCATTATAATGTTCCTCTAGTCCTTCCTCTTGCTAATATTTTGCACTTCCTCATTTCCTTCAAATTTAAGGATAAGGTCATGTTACTCAAATAGCAAATATATATATTATAATTAAATGGATATGTTCCATTCTCCCTCTTTTCAGTGATCCTGACACAGGACAAACATGAAGTATTTGTATAGCTTGAGATGAATTCAAGATGAATTTCACAGCTTAATGTGTTCCTGTGATTGCCTTGCTGAGAACAATTTTATTATTTTCCAAAATTTGTGAATTTTCTTGTCCCATAGTCCCAGGCATCAGAAGATAACAAGGAAATTAGCATAATAACAAATCTCTCCAAACATATCTATCAGTGGAGAAACAGGAAAAGCGTTGAACCAAATGTTTTCACTAATCTGCATCACGTTTCACAGTAACAAAGAGAAAATAAGACTGGGTGTTGAATCCTGTATGGTGGATATGCAAATTTCATTTTAAAACATCATACTCATTGAAGAGACCTTGTTAACAGAAGGTTGGAAATTAGCTTCCCAGCAAATATGTCATGAGATGACTGTTAAGGATTTTACAAATATTGAAATCAGAGCAAATCACAGCCAAGGTGGAAACATGCCATATGTCCTCTAATAAGCATAAGGCAAATTAAGATATTAATTCAAGTGGAAATTCATTGTGCTGAGGCATTTGAGGCCACTGTTTTGCTTACAACTTAACATTTCCTCAAGTGACTTAAAAATGATTGAGACCTTTCCCTGTGCACTGCCCAATGGTTTTTTCAAAGTTGCTATGAATTCTCAAAGGTTTTTTGTTCCTTAAATAAAGAATATATTTCTCATATTTCAGTGTACTAGGTTTCTCACATTGAAAAACTAGACTTTGGAAAGAATAAAAATATTAGGGATATTTTATAAAGAGGCTAATTAAAAGAAGACTTTTCTTTATTTTCAAAGGTAGTTGGTAGACCTTCACCTATTGTGCTAATTACATACACTGAGCATTAATTAAAGCACAGGTTAGAGATTTCTTCTTTTTTGACATGTTAGAGGGTTTGATGATCTTTATTAATCAAATAATATTTCGTTATTTGGGAGCTGTGAATACTAATAATCTTTGGGAGAGCTGGATACACTCCTTGAGAGTCATTAAGCAAAGTTAAGGTGCCTGGTCTTGTGCTCAAAGAGTATGAAAACAAAGGCTATTAGAGAGGTCAGAAGGTGGTGAAGTAGGTGGGAACTAAACCCTCTTGCTCATGCACCCAGCTGAGAAACCTAGCTGATCTTCTGAAGAACTGAGTGATCAGCCAACAAAAATCCAGCTTATTTGAAGTTTAGAAGCCAAAGTTTGCAGAGGATGATAGAAAATGGACATGTAAGACAATGGGACTTGGAGCTGTGAAAGGACCAAAGACAGATCCAGAGAAAGATCAGAAGGCTAATGCCAACAACTGAGAAAAAATTTCACTTTGATATCCTTTAGAACTTGCTTTTTTTTTTTTTAATTTTATTGTTTTGGGGTTTTTTTTTTCTTATTATTTTTATTTTTTACATATTTTCTTTCATTTTTAAGTTTTTCTTCCTTACATGTACTTTCTTTTATTTGTTTGTTTGATTTCCTTGTTTGTCTAGTTTTCCTGCTCTACCTTTCCTGTTACATTTTAGTTTCTCTTCTAACACTGAACCTGTATTCCAATAACACACCGGATTTGGTTTTTTAATTTTTATTCTTTATATTCATATTAAATATTGTTTGTTTTATTATTGATATACCAAATTCCACACAAGCAATTAAATATTGTTTGTCATATTACTGTTGTTCCAAATCCCTACTCAGGTATTGGTTGACTTTGCAATCTTCCAGAACTTTATTACTGTTGCGGTTAACTTTTTTCTCCCGCACTACCCCAAGTTTCTATCACTTACTCTCACTATATCTCATCAACTAAATCCACACAGGTGTTCTGCTTTCTGGAGACAGCTCACGTTCTTCCCCCTAACCCCAATAACAGTCTTATTTCTTTTTTACTTTTATAAAAAGTGGCTACGTGAGTGAATTATCACATTTATTGTGATATTTCTCCAAGGATCTCCTACCTGTTCCATACCTGTTAGTACTTTAATTCCCACAGAACACTCTACCACTGTTTTACTCCATATCACCTTTGCCCTGCCGCTGACCACATGTAAGACAAGGTGGGAGTTGTGAATACCAGTAAACCCACAGGAGGAGAGAACTTACCAACATAGAAGCCACCAACAGGAAAAGCCAAATTGCAAAAGGAGACATCAGGCAAACAGAAGAAAGGGTAAACCTAGAGCATCCAGATAAGGAGATAAAAGAGGTCACGCCACTGAGCCCAACAGACCTCCTACCACAGAAGTTCATAATACAGAGATAGCTGGCAAAACAGCATCAGGAATAACAGAACCAAGCAAAAAGAGTGCTTAAAATGGGGAGACAAAGAAAGAACCAGCTATCAAAATAAATAGAAGACTCCCCACTAAAAGAGCTGAATGAAACAGATGCAAGTAAACTATCAGATACAGAATTCAGAAGAATGGTGATAAAGATGATCAAGGAACTTATAGACAACTACAAGGAACAGAATGAAAATGATAGCAGTATGAAAAAAGAAACAGAAACCTTAAACAAGAACCAGGAAGAAATGAAGAATACAATTTCTGAAATAAAAAAATACATGAGAAGGAATTATAAGTAGGTTGGATGAAGCAGAGGACTGAATCAGTGAGCCTGAATATAAGGTAGAAAAAAATACCCAGGTAGAGCAACTGCACAAAAAAAGACTAACAAAAAAAAAAAAAAGAAGACACTTTAAGGAAAATGCAAGACATGAAACACAACAACATTCACATCAGAGAAATACCAGAAGGAGAAGAAAAGGAGCAAGGGACAGAAACTCTGTTTCAAAAATAATGACAGAAAGCTTCCCGAACCTGGAGAAGGAAAAGTCCATGCAAGTTCAGGAAGCACAGAGAGTCCCAATCAAGGTGAACACAAACAGGTCCACCCCATGGCACATCATAATTAAAATGCCAAGTTTTAAAGACAAAGAAAGAAACTTAAAAGCAGCAAGGGAGAAACAAGGAGAAACATACAAGGGTGTAATGATAAGGATAGGAGCTGATTTCTTCATAGAAACAGTACAACACAGAAGGGAATGGCAAGAAATATTCCAAGTAATGAAAAGCAAAGGTCTACAACCAAGACTACTCTGCCCAGAAAGGATCTCAAGTAAAATGGAAGGAGAAATAAAGAGCTTCCCAGACAAATGAAGGCTGAAAGAATACATGTCTACCAAACCAGCACTGCAAGAGATGCTAAAGGGGCTACTAGGAAAAAAGAAAAAAAAAGAGAGAGAGAGAGGGGAACACAGGTACAGAGAGGAGAAAATGAGTAGGTACCTATCATTAATAACTTTAAATGTTAATAGATTAAATGCTTAAATCAAAAGACATAGGGTAGCTGAATGGATAAGGAAACATGACCTGCACATATGCTGCCTACAAGAGACCCACCTCATAAAAAAAGACCTATACAGACTGAGAGTGAAGGGTTGGGAAAAAATGTTGCAAGCAAATGGACAAGAAAGAAAATCCAGCATAGCAATACATATATCAGACAAAATAGATATCAAAACAAAAGCTGTATAAAGAGATACTGAAAGACACTTCATAATACTCAAGGGAAGAATCCATCAAAAAGACATAAACATTGTAAACATATGTGCATCCAACATATGAGCACCCAAATACATCAGGAACATCTTGGAGGACTTCAAGAACGAGACAGGTAGCAACATGCTTATACTAGGGGATTTAAATACCCAACTGTCAAAAGTGGATACATCTTCTAAACAAAATATCAACAAGGATATTGTGGCATTGAACAATGTCCTAGATCAAATGGACTTAATGGATATATATGGAACCTTTCATCACAAAGAAGCAAAATACATATTCTTTTAAAATGCACTTGGAACATTTTCAAAGCTAGAGCACCTGATATGACACAAAAGAAGGCTCAACAAATTCAATAAAATTGAAATCATATTAACCATTTTCTCAGACCACAAGCACCTGGAACTAGAAACCAACCTCAAGGAAAAAACTCAAAATCATGGAGACAGAATAACATGCTATTAAACAATGAATGGGTTAAAAAAGAGGTCAAGCAAGAAATCAAAAACTTTCTGGGAACAAATGAAAATGAACACACAGCTGTCCGAACCTTATGGGACGCAGCAAAGGCAGTTCTGAGAAAGAAGTTCATAGCGATACAGGCCTACCTGAAAAAGATAGAAACATTTCAAATTAACAAAAAAAAAAAACTTAACACAATCAAAAAGAACTGGGTGAACAACAAAGCCCAGAGTAATTAGAAGGAAAGAATGAACCACGATCAGAGCAGAATTAAAAGATATAGAGACTAAGAGAACAATTAAAATATCAATAAATCCAGGAGCTGGTTCTTTGAAAGGATAAACAAAATTGACAAGTCTTTAAGCAGATTCATCAAGAAAAAAAGGGAGAGGACTCAAATAAATAAATCAGAAATGAAAGAGGAAAGACCACAACTGATACCACAGAAATACAAAGGATTGTAAGAAATTACTACAAAAAAACCATATGCCAAAATTTTTGAAAACCTGGGTGAAATGAACAAATACCTGGTAAAATATAACCTTCAAAAACTGAATGAAGAAGAAGTCCTGAACAGACTGATTAAATGTGGGGACAATGAAGCGGTAATCAAAAAACTCCTGGCACACAAAAGACCCAGACCAGATGATTTCCCAGGAGAGTTCTACAAAACATTTAATGAAGTGTTTGACCCCTATCCTTCTCAGACTATTCAAAAAAATCCAAAAAGAAGGAAGACTCCAAAATTCATATTTTGAAGCCAGCATCATCCTAATCCCAAAACCAGATAAAGACATCACAAGGAAGGAAAACTACAGGCCGATATCGCTGATGAACATAGATGCTAAAATCCCTGACAAAATATTGGTGACTGTATCCAGCAACACATTAAAAAGACCTTCCACCATGATCAAGTGGGGTTCATCGCAGGTATGCAAGGATGGTACAATATTCACAAGTCAATGAACATAATACATCACATAAACAAAAGGAAACACGTAAATCATATTATCATATCAATAGTGTGGAAAAAGCATTTGACAAAGTACAGTACCCATTGAAGATCAAAACATTCAGCAAAGTGGGAGTAGCGGGAGCATACCTCAATGAAATAAAGGCCATATATGAGAAACCAACAGCCACTATCATTCTCAATGGGCAAAAACTAAAATCTTTCCCACTAAAATCAGGAACAAGACAAGGATGTCCGCTTTCAACACTCTATTCAACATGGTAAAGGAAGTCCTAACCACAGCGGTCAGATAAGAAAAATAAAGAAAAGGCTTCCAAATACGAAAGGGGGAAGTAAAGCTGTCATTGTTTGCAGATGATATGATTGTGTACATAGAAAAGCCCATAGACTCCATCAAAAAACTACTCGACCCTAATAAGTGAATTTGGCAAAACAGCAGGATACAAAGTCAATATTCAGAAGTCAAAGGCGTTTTTGTACAACAATGAAATATCGGAATCAGAAATCAGGAAAAAATCCCTTTCACTATAGCAACAAAAAGAAGCAAAATACCAAAGAATAAACCTTACCAAGGAGGTAAAAAACATGTACTCAGAAAAGTGCACAACACTGAAGAGAGAAATTAAGGAAGATACAAACAAATGGAAGCATACCCTGTGTTCATAGATCAGAATAATTGACATCATCAAAATGTCCATACTACCCAAAGCAATTCACAGATTCAATACAATGCCTATTACAATACCAATGACTTATTTCACAGATATAGAAAAAATAATTCGAAAGTTTATATGGAACCATAAAGGTCCGGAATAGCCACAATAATTTTGAGAAAGAAGAACAAATTTGGAGGGATCACAATACCCGATAGTAAACTATACTACAAGGCTACTGTAATCAAAACAGTCAGGTAACGGCATAAGTACAAACACATAGATCAGTGGAACAGAATAGAGAACCCAGACATAAACCAATGTCTCCAAGTTCAATTAATATTCGACAAAGGAAGCAAAAACACAAAATGATGTAAACATAGCCTCTTCAACAAATGGTGTTGGGACATCTGGACAGCTACATGCAAAAAAATGAAGCTTGACCACCAACTTACACTACACTCAAATATAAACTCAAGGTGGATAAAAGACTTAAATGTAAGCCCCGACACCATAGAAGTCACAGCGAAGAGCTTAGGTATGACAATCTCAGATATTCCACGTAGCAATATTTTCAGCGTCATGTCCCATAGAGCAAGGGACATAAAGGAAAGAATGAACAAATGTGATTTCATCAAAATTAAAAAGACTCGTCACAACTAAAAAAAACATCAGCAAAATGAAAAGGGAACCAACTGTTTGGGTAAATATATTTGCTAATGATACATCAGGCATGGGTCTGATTTGCAAAATATATGAAGAACTCACAGGACTCCACTCTAGGAAGACAAACAACCCAATTATGAAATGGGCAAAGGGACTGAACAGACACTTCTCCAAGGAGGACATACAGAGGGCCCAGGAACATATGAAAGGATGCTCAGCATCACTAGCCATCAGAGAGATGCAAATTAAAACCACAATGAGATACCACTTCACCCCAGGCAGATTGGTCATCATAAATAAATCAACAAAGAACAAGTGCTGGCAAGGTTGTGGAGAAGAGGGAACCCTGATACACTGTTGGTGGGAATGCAAACTGTTGCCTCTGTTGTGGAAAACAGTATGGAATTACCTCAGAAAACTAAAAATGGAACTGCCTTTTGACCCAGCAATTCCATGGCTGGGGTTACACCCTAAAATCTGTAAACACCAATTCAAGTTAGCTATGCACCCCAATGTCCACAGCAGCAGACTTTACAACAGCTAAGTGTTGGAGGCAGTCTTGGTGCCCATCAGTGAATAAGTTGTTCAAAGAGATGTGGTGCATTTGGACAATGGAATATTTCGCAGCAGAAAGAAAGACGGAGCTCCTACCATTTGCAACAGCAAGGCTGAATGTGGAGGGCATTGTGCTGAGTGAAAGGGGGCCAAGTGGTGGAGGACAGGTGCCATATGATTTCACCTATGGATCGAGACTAGTTAGCAGAACAGATAAGCAAGTTAAATGTAACCAGACACATTGAAGTGAAGAACAAGTGATGGTGAACAGAAGTGAGGGGGGAGGGAAGACGAGGGAAAGAAGGGAAGGGTGGTCAAGGAACATGTATGGGGGACTCAAGGACAAAATCAAGGGAGGGTAGGTTTGAGGGTGGAGGGAGGGGGAATGGTGGGGGGGAATGAAACAAACTGTACTTGAACAACTATAAAAAAAAGTAAAAGAAACTATAAAACGGTGAAGAAAGAAATTAAGAGAGGTAAATATATGGAAGCATATACCATGCTCATGAATCAGAAGAATTAACATCATCGAAATATCCATACTACCCAAAGCTATTTATAGAGTCACTGCAATGCTTATTAATATACCAATGACATATTTTACAGACATATAACAAACAATTCAAAAATTTATATGGAACCATAAATGACCCCAAAAGGCCGCAGCAAGTTTGAGAAAGAACAAATTCGAAGGGATCACAATACCTGGTATCAAACTATACTACAATGCTAATGTAATCAAAACAGTGTGATACTGGCATAAGAACAGACACATAGACCAATGGAACAGAATAGAGAACCGAGAAATAAATCCATGTCTCTATGGTCAATTAATATTTGACAAAGGAATCATAAGTATAAAATGGAGTAAAAATAGCCTCTTCAACAAATGGCGCTGGGACATCTGGACAGTTACCTGCAAAAAAATGAAACTCAACCACCAACTTATGCAATACACAAAAACAAACTCAATGTCAATAAAAGAATCATTAGTTTCTAATTAACCTCCTTGCCTTCAATTTTTACTCTTGTAGTCCATTCTTCCTACTATTCCCAGATTGACTTCCAAAACCGTTATTTGATTACATTATATGTCTGTTCTGAAACTTCCCACAGCTTCTCACTATTCTTCTAGAATTTGGGGGCAATGTGAGGCAGATCTTGACAGTTCCGTCCTTCTGTAAAAAAAAATATAGTTAATTATGGTGCAACTTTCTTTCATTACAAATTCAATCTAAAGATATACCCTGATCACCTTGATTAGGCTGAGAGAAACTGGGAAGCTGTTGATTAGACTACTATATTTTCTAAGACTCTTTAGCAATACAGGTATTTATAAATCAAGTCTATAAATAACTCCATCACATGTGCTGATTTGAATCAATTTCATTCTCAGATGGTAAGCTTTTCCTGACTTTTCCCCAAAACATATCAGGAAACTTTGCTATTGTCCTTCACTGTGGTTAGCTGCATCCCAGTGTACTTTTAATATTTAATTCTTCTAAGAGAATATTTCAGTTTTGCCAAATTCTTGTCATTGATGTCATTGTTGCCTAAACAAGCCATTCCCACTTTTTATGATATAGCTCACCTATTCTCTTGAAATAGTGCACCTTCTTCCATCATTTCTATCCCTCAAACTCTCAACAGCTGTCTCCCATCCTACAGTTTCAAGAAGGGAAGTAATTGCTGAATAAGATTAGACTCTTTGTTGATGAGTGGTTATTTCCCAGTTTGTGTACAGCCACTTACAGGTTTTGTCAGTGATAGTATAGTCCTAGAAAAGAGGGAATGTAAAAGGAAGAAAGAAAGAAATGAAGAAAGAAAGAAGTGAAGGAAGAAAGGAAAGAAGGAAGGGAGGAAGGAAGGAAGGGAGGGAGGAAAGGAGTGAGGGAGGGAAAGGAGAAGATTAATGCTTGCATTTACTTAATCTCTTAATAACTGTATTAAAAATATTCCTTTTCTTATCCTCTCCTTGCTATGTGGTTCATTCAGCCTTTCTGCAATGCCTCAGGTGACTGTTTATGAGCATGCCATTTGTTACGTCTAAAGTAGTTTTGGAAGTCAGAACCTATTCCGCTGGAGTAACCCTTTCTTATTTAGGAAGAGGTTCAGTTCTTTTAGAAATTAGTCCTCAACAGCAAGCTCTCACAAAGCTGCATTAGACCCTTTCTTCCAACTTTCTGTTCACTGTCCTGCATCTACATAAGAAATTCAGACTTCTCTGATGAACTTTAAAATCCATTGCTCTCACAGCCCATGAATACTACTTTTAAAAGCATCAGTGTCATCTAGGAGTCTACCAATGTCTCTGTAATTATATTCTTGAGCACAAAGTAGTATATTAATACATTCTGATGCTCTTGGTTCATGAAGAACCATAAAATAGTATGTCTCCATCCATTTACCTAAACATAGCACACACACACTTTTATTCTACTGCTCCAATACCATGATAAGATGGGGTGGGAAAATAGAATCTCGAGTCTTAATGTTCCACAAACATTACTCAGTTAACAAGGGCAAAATATAATCTCGCTATAGGGAATCAATAACAAAATATTGTTATTTTTCATTTCTACATTTGATTGCATTACACTATCATTGATAGCATATGGTTTTAGCGATTTTTATAGTATAAACAAAGGCTTAATTGATCCCCATTTTCTGTTTCTCCTTGTAGCCAAAGTTTAGCATACAGTCATCAACAGTTAAGCTCAATGCAGAATTGTCTTCGGCTACAGCAATACTCAATTGCCTTCATAGGAATCAAACCAAATACCTTGACCACAAATGAGCCACTGTATTTATACAGAAATAATATTTATCCACATGACTGTTTTCAAAAATAAAATATTTGAAGCACTTTTCCATGCATGGCACACCTATACAAAAAGACTTTAAGTTTGAGAAAGAAGACAATTATATGAGAAAGCTACACTGAGGTTAATTACTGTAATTCAACAATATACTTAACTGTGAGCTTCCTAACAATTAAGGCAATACTAAAAATATAATTATGTAGTGGTTACGGTTTGATTATAAAAAGAGTTAACTACAAAAGAATTCCCATAAGAGTATCAGCTAATTTCTCAAAAGAAACCTTACAGGGAAGAAGGGGCTGGAAAGATGTATTCAAAGTCATGAAAAGCAAAAGCAAGGACCTACATCCAAGATTACTCTATCTGACAAAGCTATCATTTAGAATGGACGGGCAGATAAAATGCTTCCCAGATAGGGTAAAGTTTAAGGAGTTCATTATCACCAAGTCCTTATTATATGAAATGTTAAGGGGACTTATCTAAGGAAAAGAAGAAGATCCAAACTATAAACAGTGCAATGACAACAAACTCACAACTATCAACAACTAAACTTACAAAAACAAAAACAAACTAAGCAAACAACTAGAACAGGAAAGAATCACATGGCGGGTTATCAGTGGGGATAATGGGGGAAAAGGTACAAGGATTAAGAAGCATAATTGGCAGGCACAAAATAGATGGGGGGAAGTTAAGAGTAGTATAGGAAATGGAGAAACCAAAGAACTTATATGTACAACCCATGGATGTGAACTAAGGGGGTGGGAGGAATGCTGGTGGGAGGGGGAGTGTAGGGCATAGGGGGATAAAGGGGAAAAAATGGGACACCTGTACTAGCATAATCAATAAAATATATTTAAAAATGACAATCCATCTGGATATATATATATATTTTTTTTTTTGCTTTTGCCTTGAAATTAAATCTTTAGAGGAATTTTACCTGAACCCTTTTATATAAGAAACATTTAATCTAAGAGATAATGTTCTTACAAAAGAAGTTTCCCACTAGCTATTTTAAAAATATACCCTCAATAAAAATTGTGCATAATATTAAATTATAATTTTATGAAGGCATTTCTACAAAGATATTAATAATATCTAGGTTTGGTGACCTAACTTGATTCAGGGTTTTAAGTTCATGCCAAACAACCATTTCTCTACATTTTATTTTTCTCTCAACTATCAAAGGTCTCAAACTTATGCTTAAATCATTGAGAAATTACTGTTATTGGTTTGTCCATTTTCCCCTAAACTTACAAAATTTGTGCATATATTATGTCATTTTTCTTCACAACACAAAATATAGTGACCTGCCTGAAAGCCACAGACTTGACTGGTATAGAACTCAGATTAGAATACAAGGTTGCCTTACTTCCAGCCTGATGTTCTTTGTATTTATGCATAGGTAAAACATGTAATAGCCAAATATCCACATAACTTGAAAATAAAATATTCCCAACAAGACCACAGGCATAATGTATCTACCCAGTGTCACTTATAATAAATTGTCTCTCTTGCCTAAGGTCAAACACCTACTAGGTGGTTAACTTCCCCAACTTTTAAGCCAAGAAATTATACAATCTTTCAAAACCCTAATGTTCAAATCAGACCTAGAACAATGCTGCTAAGAGTTTTCAAAATGAATACTTTGACAGAAAAGTTCTCAGAAAAGATAGAAAGAACCCAGGCATCCTAATTCAATAGCTTCCCGTAGTACTCATCTGAAGTGTCCATTTAATAAATGAAATTCTATGCTACCCCTCACCTCCAACAAAGATTCATTCGCCCATTTTAAGACCAAACGTTTAGTCTGTAAACAAAGGATGCAATACAGAAATGGAGAAAAAAACCCAAACTTTTATTATATTGGGTATGGGAAGGATGCAGTCTCTCACCAGAGTCGAACAGACTCTAAAGCTTGAAGACAAGTGACTTACAAGGATACTACTGTCAATGCCCTTTCTGTTTGCTGCCACTCTCTCAAACAAAGCAGCGGTCTCCTCCCCCTGTACCCATCTGCAGGCTCACTTGCCTTCTCAGATTAATGATGTGCATTATTCTAGCTCTTGTGGCTTAGAAAATATTCCCCAAAAGGCAGATGGGAAATATTCTGTCTGTGGCAAACTTTCTCTGCTTTGTTATGCTATGGCTGATGTAAAAGGAAGTAGAATTTAAATGTGTTGATAACAAGTAAGTGCCAAGCACTTGAATAAGATACTTTCATCTAGATTTTTAGTTAAATCTTCAGATCAAATCTGAAAAATAAATAGTATTGTTTCCATTCTGCAGATGAGGAAGCTGAGGCTTAGAAATAGTAACTAATGTCAATGCCTTCATAGAATTAAAGTATATCTGAATCTTCCCACATTTTCTCAGAACCACAGCCATCACTGTGTCTTAAAAGACTTCTCAATTCTCTAGGATTAAATCACACTGAATAGAGTACAAGAATCCATATGTCAGTTAAGGTTTGGCCTTCAACTTGCTCTGAACAGATCAAGGACAAAAGGAATGACAACAGAAGCATTGCAATGGTTAGAGCAAATCTTTAAGGGGAAATGAATAGAACAGACCTGAGAGGTGATTAATTTCAAGGATGGATTCAGAGTTTTTGAGTCCTAAACCCTACACAGCTGGAGGAGGAAGTGATTTAAGAAAAATAATACAAAGTTACAAGTACAAAATGAAGTATGGGATCTTGGAAGAGCCAATGCAAGTAATGAGCCCTGTAGCTTAAGCTTCTCTAGCTTCAAAGTAAATCTATCTCTGCTTACTGTATTAAAAATATAAACTTTGGAGCAAAGGGGGTCAGGAAGTTGTGGACCAAGGTAAAGTGATATGGGGTTATATACTCTGGAGTAAAAGAGGTAGCTCTGCTTCTAACTTTCCACTTCTGCACACAAAAAAGAAAAACTTAGTAAGAAATTAAACTCTGCCAAGCAAAAAGGATGAGCAGAAATGTCCAAACTATCTCTTTTCTTTCTTGTTTCCAATTACTATTCCTCAGTTATACAAATATCTTCACTTAAGATCACGCCCCTCAATCACTGCCCAATATACAAGATGTCTCTGAAAATTACCAACTTTCAATTTTATGCAAGGTGACCAAAAGGGGAATAGAATGTGTACACAATAAAAAATAAGGCAGGACGAGTAGAGAAAAAACATTGGGTACACTTGGGGGAAGAGCAGTATTTACATGAAGATGACATTATGTTTATAAGCAATGATATCAAAACATTCTACAGATCAATTTAAAAGTCATCTCTAAATATAAGGGTTACTATCACAGTAATGGAGTTGCTGATCTACATCTATCAAAATGGTTGAAAATACCATCTCTGGTGGTTTTGTCATATAGATAAAGCTAGTATGTGGATGAAAAATCAGCCGGTCTTGGAAATATAAAGATATATATGAGAATATTATGATATAACAGTGTATCCAAGGTGTAACTATGGCCCTTGAGATCAATTTTTCCATAAACATAACAAAACTGAGACAATCAAATGAGTATTGTTCTTCAAATGGTCACACAATTATTTTAACAATGTTACCACATTAACATTTAAGCAATTACTCAGTGGGATTAGATACAGAGTCTGAGATACACTTTGGTGACTGTTTTAGCTGATGGCAAATCTTGGACCTCTGGGGAAAGATTAGATTTTTAAAAACAGCTAAAAGTCATTAAGAGTCAGATCTCATGAATAGACTGAGAGATCAAACTGCTAATAGCATTTGGGTCAAAAAAGAAGTGTGACTATAGAGTGATGAAAGCAATCATCTAATGTAAGTCAGAATGTGATTTTGAATGTGATTCCAAAGGAGGAGTTTATAGATAGCATCATACTTGCCAGATTTCCATTCTCTCTGACAATATCATTTCTAATTTTCTCTCTTAGGAAATATCCATCTGAGACTATTAGTTGTGTTGATTGAACAACAATGCTTGTCATGACCCAGGTAATTAAGGCTTGTGTGATTCATACAAAAGGGAAAACAAACTTTTCCATATCCACAGACCCCGCCCTGACACAACTTCATAAATATTGTTACAGATCACAAGACAGAACAAGATAACTTGGTGAAAACCTACCCTCAGGACTGAGGAAAGTGCAAGGAGGAAGAAAAGAAGGAAGGGTGACTCAAAGTATTCATTACAATAATTATCTAGAATTTGTACTGGGTCTTCCAATAAGAATCATGTTACATATGCACTAGCTACTTTAAATACCTTTTTATCATTTTATATGTCTTTGTTACATAGCATAAATAATTTAATATACTGCTAAAATAAATACAATAAATCTAAGGCATATCTATCATTATTCCCCTGTGTAATAAAGCTGAAGCACAATGCTATTGAGTAACATGTTGAAGGTCTCATAGCACATAAGTGGCTGAACCAGTAAAGAAAAGCCTTTCTAACTAACTACAAATTTAATGCTCTTTGCAGGACATTATGATGCACATGTCCTCTTACTGTTAGCATTTGCAGATTAGCTACCACATTCATTTATTCAACAAATATTTATTTGACATCTATTATGTTCTGGCACATTTCTAGATGCTAGAGATACAGCAAGAAACAAAACAAAGTCCTAATACTCATGGAGTTTACATTCTAATGGGAGGAGAGAGGCAATAAAAAGATAATTAAAACAAATAATGTGTTAGATAGTCATAAGCACTGTGTTGAAAAATGAAGAAAGTATGGGGAGAGAGAGGGAGAGATAGAGGGATTCAATATTATATAGATTGAGAAGGTGACATTTGAATAAATCCATGAAGATACCTAAGGAAAGAGCAATCTATGGTTATGGAGAAGGAATCACATATGATAGTGGTTAAGTTCAAGGTATTGGGAGGTGATCAGGAAGATCAGACTCTGGACAGTATAACACAATTTGCTGGTGGACTGGATTTGAGATGAAAGAAAATGAGGAATTTGATGATTTTGAATTTTTTTGTTTCTTTCAAAATTGTCTATACATTACAGAATGACATGGGCAACAGTGTGGTGATTATGGGAGGTGGAAGGTATAAGGGACAGCATAGTAATGGAAAAACATTAAAAATTGAAGAAAAGAAAAATATTCTGTGATCAAATATGTTTGGGAAATTCTAGATACTGTAGTATATCTTCCTCAAATATTAACAATAAAGTTAGCATCCTATAGGCTCCTGAAAGACTGATGTAACAATAAATGAATGGATGGACACGTGAATGAATAAACAGAAATTTCTCAATTAATTTGACCACAGAACCCACTTTTTTTTAGTATAGTGATATTGTGAAGGCACTATGTCTTTAACAAAACACATAGGATAATGCAAGAATACAACAAATTATTTATGATCTTTATTTGACTTTTTTCAAGATACCAGTCTGAGTGCAGGAATCCCTCTCCAGTGGCAAAACACAGTCTAAGGTTTCTGTAGGACTAGTAGCATCCATTAACACTGTACTGTAGTTAAGATTTTTGGGAAAAAAGGTCCTCAATTGGGAACAAACTGAGTTGTTAACAAAAGAATTATCACATCTCTACAACCAAAGGTCAGGAGTTACAAAGTGTTAACAAGCAAACAATATGAGGAGCATACCAAGAAAATCCTTTTTTTTAACTTCTAAAAAGTATTTGTTTTTTGGATCAAAAAGCTCCACTACAAATATTCAAAACTGATTTCTTACAAAGCTCTCACCTTAGAGGAGTTCCTGACTGTCTTTCTTCTCTCTGGTTCCTCAGGAGCATTATAGTATCATGGAAACTCAGAAATGAAAGAGACTTTTACATTTCTACCCAGCATAAGAATCTCTTTTACAATGTCCCTGTGACACTCATCTAAACCCTTCTTGAACATGCCAATAATAGGCAGCTATCTGCTCTGTGAAGTAAACCATCCGTCCCATTTTGGGGCTGTTCTAATTGTTACCAGAATTTTCTTCCTATTAAATATAGATTAACCACCCTTCCTTAATTCTCACAATCAGTTTTAGCCTTGTTCTCTTGCACTGAATACAATGAACTTCTCCTTAAATCACATTAACTATTTGAAAACAGCTATCATCTCCCACTGATCCTTAAGGTGAAAGAAGACTTGCTTGAGGAGTATTTCAAACTCTCTATTACCATCCCTGACCCTACCCAGATTCCAGAATGTAGCATAATCTTTTGAAGGCAACACAAGACTATTTGTTTGAAAAAAGTTCCCACCACCAAAAAGTCAAGGAGGGGAACTTTCTTTTTAGAAATATTCCACAGCATATAACTATTTTTGCAACCCTTTGGGGGGGGGGAAGAACCCAAAAAACAAAAACTAGTTAATACTTATGAGTGGCTGCTATTTTTTTAAAGAGAAATACAACCAAAAATGAAACATCTCCTGATGGAATAAATTAACACTGCCTATCAAGCATTCCTTAAAAACAGAAAAAGTAAACCTAATCTGAACAGTTCCCAAGATTCTATTACTAATTCATAGGGAATACAGATTTCAGAGGGGAAAAAACTGAACCACCAGAATTCAATCTACAAAATCCAAATTCCAAAAACTCTATAGGACAAACGGTTGATAAGTAACATGGATCCAAAAAGAGAAGGACAAATGGAATGAAAAGGTATATGAACCAATTGCAATGTATAGATTTATTTAGATCCTGATTCAAATAAACTCTAAAACAGGTTGTGAGACAACTAGGGAAATTTGTATGATAACTGGTTATTTAATGATGTTAAGAAATTTCTGTGAAATTTTAAGTGTGCTCATGGTTTTAGTTAAATGTTTTTTAAAATAAAATTCTTATCTTCTAAAGATGATAGGAAAATATTTACAGATGAAATGACATGATATTTAAAATGCTGGAATTTCCCTCCAAATAAGCCAGTTAGGAGGATTATAAGTAAAACAAGATTTTCCATAAAATTTTAACTGTTCAGCTGTGTGATGGGTATTTGAGAAATCACTACCCTCAAAGGAGTAATTTGGGAACTATTTTAATCATCCATTCAACAAATACATGAGTACATGAGTCCAGTTTTGAACATTTGAGCTTGAGGTATTTGAGAGACATACAGATGGACCTGAAGAGAAGCCAGCTAGAGTTGCAGCTCTGTAAGTCAGCTCAAATGTCTCAGTTAGAAATATTTTGGGGGCATGTACAGCATAATTGGGGCCACATGTGAATACGGGTATCTCCCAAGAGAATGTAGTCTCTAAAGAGGGCTTGGAATCCACCACCTTTAAGGAATGTCACACTCTATTACTTTGTGCAGTGTTATAGAGCTATCTGTTTTTAAACTGTCGGTGATGCTGTGGAAGGGGGCTCCAAGAGGACATCATGCAGACTTTGGTCAGGCATTGGTATTAAATTTTGACGTGTTAGTATTTTGTCCCTCACTTGTGAATGTAGGCTGAGAAATTCACTCTTGAGGAAAGAGCATGAGCAAAGGCCCAGCAGCATAAAATTAAATGGTATATTTGGAGAATAACAAACAGATCTTTTATTGCAGTTGTGTAAGGGCAAGTGGGCAGAAAGGCCACTAAGAAATCTGAGACCAGTTATTTGCATGTAGTTATGCAAAATTTAATCTATACAAAATAGGGAATTTGTGGAAGTTTTAAAGAAAAGTAATACCCATATTTATAATTCAGGAAAATAATTCTTATATCATTAAGAGGGATTGAGTGAAAATAAGATTGTGGATTTTATTTCTGTGTGATGAGATGATATACCAAGATATTAAACTAAGTTTCCTCTATTTTCTTATTTCTTTTGAATTTCCATTCTACCCAATTCACACAGTGCTATTCACTACCTTGGGGAACAATAAAAATTTCAAATCACCGCTTTTGAATTTTCAAAACTTATTTGAGTTACAGAAATCTGGGATGTGGAGCTTTTAAAGCATCAACCTTGAAAAACTTGAAAGTTCAAGCTTATGCCACAAATGATAGATCTGGAATAAAAGTCAGTTTTCCCACTCCAAACTAAAGACTCCACAATCCAGGGGAGCAAGTCAGTAGTGAAGCAAAAGAGTGAAATAATAATAAGCCCCTGAAAAATGACCCTGGGCAATACTTTCCACTACATGAGATTTGATGGTTTAAGAATATGAAACTCCAGAAGAGTCTGAAGACTAGAAAAGCAGAAATATTCAATGTGTCCTTTTCTGGAATGTGATGTTTGTCTTTCCATGTCCTCTGGTCCTAGCAGGAAATAAGAAGAAGAAATAAAGACAGATACATTCAGAGTCTAAAATAATATGTTTCCATCAACCTCTGAGCACAAGATATGGGAAGGGCCACATGCTGTCCAGGTTTTCAAGAGCAGGTTTGTCCCTATTTTGGGCTCACGGACATGGACAACAGTATGGTGATTGCAGGGGAAAGGGGCTATAAAGGGGATACATGGTAATGGAAAATGAAATATAAAAGAAAAAAAAGAACAAGAAAGCAACTAAACAAATGAGTCCTTGTGATAAGTATGAGAAAGATACAACAGTGATCTTTACGGACCAAGACCATGGTTCAGACAGGAGTGGAGACATATCAAAATCAATAGATGATGATGATGATGACAGAAAAACAAATGATTCACCAAAAATGAAAATAAAAAATTAAGGAAAGAGATAGGGACTCTGAGGTAACTGAGAAAAACTTGAATTGCTGAGATTATTCATACAACCCAGGTTATCAGGATCAGAAATCAGAATTTAAGTTCACATGTAGGAAAAACAGTGACTCACCAAATTTTATAAATGGAGAACTTTTAGCCACTGCATCTCTGTCTCCAATATCCAAACCAGGGCCCAAGGTATTAAACATGCTCATAATTTTTTGTAACATATACAAAACCTATATTTTAAAAATATAGTAGGGCAGAAAAACATAGAAAAAACATAATTCCCTTATTCACATATAATCACTATCAACATTTTGGTACATTTCATTCTAGTCCATTACCTTTCATAAAATAGATACTAAAAAGAATATTTTGTTTTTAACATTATATTGTCAGCATCTTCCTATGGCATTAAGTATTCCATAAAATACCACCTGGCCTCTGAAAGAAGCAACTAACACATGAACCTGTAAATATTTTCAACAAATGTCCCCTGGAAAGCAGATTTGACACTAGGCCAATTCTAAATTAAGAGGAGATAAAGACAAGACTTTTAAGCCAGTCCTTAAGGGGGTCACCAGAGAGGTCAGGACAAATAATTAATTAAAGTTCTTCTGAATGGGGTCTGTTCTGCTCCCTCAGATACCCAAAATATGGGCTGTTATTTCCATAGATACCGCAGAGCTTTGGAGCAGTGGGTGGGACTAGGGTAAGTTAAAACTCCACAAAGCTTACTGTTCTTATTTGAAATCCACCATTTTTCGTAAATAACTATTCGCTAGATTTTTGCAAACCTTTGGTTAATTTCTAAAGTTCTATAAAAATTTATTTTGACAATTTTTGCCTATTTTTTCCCATAGTTTTCATAGAGGAGCAGAATCTGGTGTTCCCCATCCTGTAGTATCATTGACACTATTCCATATTTTATGTTAATAAAGCATTTACTTGTTTTTAATAACCGGGTCAAAGAACTTTTTTCTTGTTTAATTGCATGATATGTTAAGTATTTGCATGATGTGGGGAGAAAGCAAATCTTTTGAACAAAGACAGAACATATGAAACTACTGTTGATTGAACACCGTGTTACAATTATTGATGTTCTCTATACATAGATAAATGCTTTAGAGTAAAATGAAAGTCATATGTCTTCACGGTATTGTTTCACAAATGTCCTGATCATCACCATTATCTTTATGCAAATAATTTAGAAAATGCCTCTCTAATCCAATATAAAATAAACAAAATATTATGGTACCTAAGATTTAACATTATAAGACCATGTCAGTGATGAAAAACATTGGCACAAAAATAACTTTCAATCAAAATATTAATAATATAAATATAATAATAATGCTAGTGAGACAAGGAATTTTTCAGAAATTGCATAAAATAGCTCTTCGTCAGATGTAGGGGAGTTAGAGGGGAGACAGGAGTAAACCTTCTCCAATTCAAAAACTATTACTTCCCTAGTGGTGAAATAAGCAAGTATCATGGACATTAATCAAGCACATACCTTAAAAAAACTATGAAATGTGCATTACCTTAAATATACTCTCGTGAAATGCAATGGCTAGGAGTGAATAAAAAAGCTGTGGTACATTTACCCAATAGAATGCTACTCGACAGTAAAAAAGAAGGAACTCTTACCTTTTGCAAGGGCATGGATGGACCTGTAGAATATTATCCTTAGTGAAATAAGCCTGTCAGAGAAAGACAAATACCATATGCTCTCACTTATATGTGGAATATTATGAAGAAAATAAACTGACAAATGAAATAGAAACAGAGACACGGATACATGGAACAAACTAACAGATTTCTAAGGGGAGGGGGATGGAAGAACTGGATGAAAGAAGATGAAAGGATTAACCAAAGTATGTATATGCATAACCTATATACACAGACAACAGTGTGGTGATGGCCAGAGGGAAGGGGTAGCAAGAGGGTTGGTGGAGGTGGGAAAAGTGGAGGGAATAGGGACATTTGTAACAGTGTCGAAAATAAAAATGAAGTTAAAAAGATATGTTTAATGTCAGAAGATGGCCGTGAAGTAGGTGGGAGCTAAACCCTCTTGCCTGTGCACACAACTGGGACACCTAGCCAATCATCTGAAGAACTGAGTGATCAGCCAATGAAATTCCAGCTTATTTGAAGTTTAGAAGCTAAAGATTGCAGAGGATGATAGGAAACAGATGGTAAGGTGGTTCTGTAGGTCATAGGGAAGGTCCCCAGGTCCTGTGCCCTGGGGGCAGTTGTGGCTGTCCCAGGGACCCCTGGCTACCACAGGAGCTTTGGAGGGGAACCATCTCAGCGACTGTAACTTGCCAGCTCCCTCTCCTCCCAGAGCAGGGAGATCACAGACTTGCACCAGTAGAGACCTGGTCCCTGGGCAGTGGGAGACACAGGGCAGTTGGTGCACCACAACTGAGACAGTGGTCGTCAGCTACCTGAGACAATACTAAAGAAATTGGGGAGCTGGGTAACACGGGAAGGTGGGAGAAGAGAAGGGTTTGGACTGCCCGTGACTCAGATAGTCCCTGGACTGGTCAGAGTTGGGCTAAGTGTAAATTATGGTGATTGTTAGGAAAGGCCAACCACAAACAAGGGGAATTCCCTCAAAAAAAGCTCTCAGCAACTCTGCAAGGACCTCTGGTGGGCTGCAGCAGTGGGCAGCCAGCAGGGACAGAGAAGAAAGTGGAGGAGGGGTGCGAATTGCTCCTAATAAGTGCACTCCAAAGACTGATCAAAGCGCAACAACTGGGGTCAAAGAGGTAACTGTCCCCAGAGTCTTATTTTAATAGGGAAACTAAGCTGCCCAAAAAGGACTTTGCTCACTCACAGAGCCCAGGCCAGCAAAGAGCCAGGTG
>PVJD01011303.1:31497-47263 GCA_004026545.1 Mormoops blainvillei | reverse complement strand
ACAGTATTTAAATAATGTCTGTCCAATATCGATCTACCACGTATCACACTACATTGCATCAGGGATATGTATAGTTGCAGGCAGAGTTGGGAGAGAAGCAGAAGCCTCTAATTCTTTAGGTATTAAGGAGTTCCTATGTGTCTTGTGGTCCTGTGTTCCACTAAAACTGGGGGACAGGGGGGGCGGAATTTTTTCAGGACCACAAAAAAAGATTCTCAGTGGAATTTTAAAAGCACAGATGATATCTGAAGTAGAAAATGCGATTTCCAAGGGAAGCAGCAATGTACAGACCAGTGTAATAATTGCAGTTTTGGTCTGCGATAGGAAGTGTCATTCTTGGAATGAAAACCAAAAGACCGCATGCCATCAGCTGGTTGGCTGAAAATGTTAGGAATTATTGGTTTAGATAATGCCTATGGGAGAAAAATGAAAACTGTAGACAGGTAGGTAGAGACAATAAACAGTTTTTTTATTTGATAATATGGTGTTGCAAAGAAAAACTTTTGGATGGAAATAGGGGTAATAGTTGTCCAGAAGAGTGTAATTTTCTCTGTGTATTTGCCTGCCTCTCGACAATGTTAGCCGATAGCAGTGGGAACTAAGGCAGATGTATTTCTGGCGTGCGCTGGGTGAGCAGAGAGCTCCTTTATAAGGCACTGCTCTGGCTGTTTGAGGTCCCAAGGTCAAGATTGCTAATGATTCTAACACGATGTAAATCCATGCTGTAAATACAACCATTCACTGAGCAGGGGACCAAATTCGGTTTCCTTTCCTTTATAGAAAGGCACAAAATGATGATGACGTTGTCATTGTGAACTACCATGTGCACCCCAGGTAGGACGAGGTCACCTCTCACTCCTTTGTTTTACGGAGAGGCAACCTGCCTCAGCCCTCAAATTTCAGAGTGAGTCGTTAACTTCAGGAACTCATTCACTAAAACACATTATTCTGACTGTGCGTTTAGGCTTGCGCTAGTGAAAGTTACGCTCTTCGTTCACGGAGAACTTTCCCCCTTTAAATTGTGGAGCTGTGGCTGTATTTTACATTTTGCAGTTGATAAAAAAGCCATGAAGCTGCTGAAGACCCTTGCGATTCGTAGTTCACATTTTCCTAACTGGATGAAATATTTGAGGATCGTATGCACCCACTACTTTGACTTCGTGGACTGAGCACGTTTGGCTTAGAAGTGAGCATAAGTTGCCTGGTGAGAAAGGCATCGAGATACCGGAGCGCAAGGACCTAAGCCAGTCAGGGATCTGCTGGTTTCATCTTGGTGTCCATATTGGTCAATTGGAACTTCTATCTAATCGAGAAGGATTAATTAATTATTAGAGCTCTGATTTCTGGTGTTTGTTACATGTTGGTGAGGGTAGGCAACATGCTGACACCATGTATTTGTCATTTCTTTTCTAAAGGAAAGCATCTAAATAAACACTTTGATAAAAGCTTAGTTGCTGCAGGGTTTTAGATTCTGTTCGTAGGGGGGCTATTACCTGATTCCTTCATGCTCCATAATACCCAGAGAACAATACAGTAGCCTAGTTAAAAGATAAGTTTACTGTGTTGTTCTCTGGATATTATGCGCCATGATGGAATCATCAATATTTTGAACATGAAAATTTATATACTATTCACTGAACAATCCTACTTAGTGCTGTAATGACCCAATAATTTTTAACCTTGTTGCAAAGGAGATAATCAAAAGTTAATGACCAAAATATTTTAAAGGAACCAAGGAATGGCTTGCTCTAGGAATAAGTTTGAACATAACACTGAGAAATCAAACTGCAAAGTGCCTCATGGGGATTCGATATTTTCGAAAGTTTGTTTCCATTGAGATCTGTAGCTCACTAAAAAAATTAAAGCAATAACATGATGAATACTGCTTAATATTCTGATCTGTATAATATAGTCTAATACATCACTGAAAATGCAAAGGAGCATCTAGCAAAAGGGACAGCGGAGGTCTTTGCCCCGAGGCTTACTTCATCAGTGACCTCTCTTCATGGAACTTCTTTCATTGATCGGAATGCGCATCCTGATGACGTTAGGCCAGCATTCAGCCTTGTCTTTCCTTGAAAGCGGAGAATTCTTTTCTTGTTGAAGGAAAGACACTGATCCCGTTTATGTTTCTATTTCCAATGTGTCTCTTATGTGTCAGAAAATCATCCAGCATAGGAAACAGGAAGACATTAAAAAGTCCTTCATTAAAATGCTAGTGAGGACATAATTTGGCACAGTAAAGCCTGCTGTTCCTCCCTGCATTTCTTTGTCCAGAAGTAACTCTGATCTTGGAGCATTGGTGAATGTGTATGAAACTAGAAATCCTCTGGAAATGAGACAGTGTAGACCCCCAGGAGGAAGCAGACCCCAGAGGCAGTGTTTTCTTGAATTCGGGGACATTTTCATGGTGAAGGGAATTAGATGGTGAGTTACTGCAAACATGGACTAAACCTGACTTAATTTTAGGAAGCGTAGTAGCCTGCATAATTCTGAACAAGAAGTTATTTTGAAGAAAAAGGCATTTTAACAAAAATACACCTGAAACTAATGATGGAAGTGAGGGAGGCAATGGGGGATAAATGGTGATGGGCAGACTTGCCTTGGGTGGTGAACACACTACACAGTATACAGGTGATGTGTTGTGAAATCGTATACCTGAAACCAGTATGATTCTCTTTAACCAGTGTCACCCCAATAAATTCAATAAAAAGGGCAAATAAAATAAAAGAGACTTTTAAAAAAGAAATATAGAAAATTATTTTTTTAAATATGGTTTTGTTATTTTCTGGCAATATACCTTCATAAAGTAGCGGTGTTTTGGGGCCTGCTTAGTGAATAGCTTTCTTGACTTAATAACATTTGAATACACACGACCGACAAGGCCTAGATGGGATAACTGAATGTTTTTTGCCTACCCTTGTGAACCTTTGTGTCAGGGGCAGGGGTGAAAGTATAATGGTGTGTTTATCACATTAAGGGTTGTTTTTGAACAAGTAAACCTTGCAAGAGGTTGTGGAGGACGTAGAGGGGAACACGTGGCAAGAGGACCTATTCTTCTAGGGAAGAAGGATATACTTAAATGTCAGGAAAAGAATTAGAGTTCTGGTCAAGTGGGCTGGGATTTAGGAAAGTGCTCCAAGTGCTCAATATTTAAATGATCCTATGGTGAAAACTCAATCCTATGAGGTCAGCAAACTAGTAAGAGTGAGGACAAGATATTTTGTATTAGGTCTCACCTCATGCATCCATGCCATGGAGCCTACAACAGGACTACCTTCATGTCCAGCAGTGGGGCTGATGTTCCTGCCTGGTGGGAGCGAATGGTTTCCAGGAGGAAAACATTGATGAAGACTGGAGAAGGCGACGGGCCTAATGTCTGGCTAAGTTTTAGGCTCACTTCTATATTGTCATTAATGTTGCTGCTATCAAACTTTCTTTACCCAAGGTCTTTCCTTGGGCACTGAGATACTGTGCTTAAGTTGAATTTCTGGTTCCCAAACCCTATGTTTGGTTTGGCAAAAATGGGTATTCTTAATTCCTCATTTTCCATGTTGCATCTGGATTTTATGACTGTTACATTGTGAGCTCCTTGAAAACAGAAAAAAAAATTATTCTGATCTTTGAATCTTGAACCTATACTCTGTGACAGACATCATAGAGGTTCAGCAAATATCTTTGGGGTAAAGGAATAACTAAATCTTCTCCCAGGAGCCTGCCTAACAAATCTTGACCCTCTCATTTCCTATGTCTTTAAAAATTTTTTTTAAATATTTTATTTCTTTATTTTTAGAGAAAGGGGAAGGGAGGGAGAAAGAGAGGGAGAGAAACATCAATGTGTGGTTGCCTCTCACGTACCCCACTACTGGGGACCTGGCCCTCAACCCAGGTAGGTGCCCTGACTGGGAATCGTCACTGCATCCCTTTGGTTTGCAGGCCGGTGCTCAATCCACTGAGCCACACCAGCCAGGGCTTGTACCTCATGTCTTAATATGGCTACCTGCATAGCTACAGATGGCTGTTTGAAGAGGCAGCATGGGTAAAACAATGTTACAAACAAATATGAATCCAAAGTTAAAGCCCAAATAACAAAGCCTTTCAAATTACATCTGGGCAAGATTCTGAGAAGAGATTTCAGCAGCCTTTGTGATTTATTTAGTGGTGATTAATTTTATCTTATTGGAAGGTGAAGTAGCCCTGGCTGGTGTGGCTCAGTGGATTGAGAGCCAGACTGTGAACGAAAGGAAGGTGAAGTAAATTTAACATTTTTTTCACAAAGTTTTTTTGACTGTCCCTAAATCGCTCATGTATTAAATGTTTTTCCCCATTATGTAACTGCCAGAGGGGGCAAACACCAATGTTAGTCCCTTCTGTGCTCTAGAGGCCACTTAATTCTTACTCTTGTTTTCTCCCGAATATGTCAAGCTCCTACTGAAAAAGAGGTCACAAGGTGTCTACAGTGCCTTTTGGAAACTCCAGGTAATGCAGCAAATGCTCTTATTTTGATTCCTACGCAGTCTTTTGTGCATTGAGCACTCTCTCTGGTTACCGGAGCAGGTTGGACCAGGGATAGGAGCAGACTACCAGCACCGAGAGTTGATGCTCCCGGAAAGAAAGGGTCCTTGGCCAAGGAGGGGCAGGGAGTTGATTGATCCATATCCAAGATGTTGCCTAGCAGCACCCAGCAGTTCCATCTTGAGCCCAGTTGCCGGCAGTGCCTGATGGGGTTGCTTCCTTCCCTCCCCTGCCTCATCTCTCCTCTTACCCTCCAGTGCTCCCTCGCTTCACCTCCCCAATAAACTACTATTTATATTCAAACCTTGGCTTAGGGTCTGCCTCTGGGCAACTCAAACTAAGACACTAACTAGAAACAGGCATGGACAGTCAGTGTAATTTCCTACTGGAGATTAATATGTGCCCATGGAGGTGGAGCCACTATTCCCAGGTTTCAGTAGTCAGGTAGAAGCCATATGCATACCAATTGGGTGATAAACTGGGGCAGGATACAGAGAGCCACTGGGTCCCCAACAACACTCCACACTTCTACAATTTAAGTTAGTGTCCCTTTCTTTGAGGTTATGTTTTTCATAAAATGATAGTCACAAGAGATGGTATTTTTTCTGTTTTTTTCCCTGTAAAAATAAAATTAATGAACGATAGGTTGACATCTATATAATATACCCAGCAACCAGCAGGGTTTTTTAAAAAAAAATAATTTAACCTGCTTGTAAAAATCCAAAAGTCTTGGAATACAGCGGTCATGGAAGATGCAAGGTCATAGAAAGCGTGTGGATATTTTCATGATTACTGGTTACATATTTGTGAGGAAATCCATCAAACCCTTTAGAGAGAAGCCAGAGTATCAGCGACCTCAGTGGATTTTTCCAAGGTCTAACAGTCTTTGACTTCTCTGGTTACAGGACCACTCAGACTGTAAAACTGCAGATACGGGGTGGGCAAAAGTAGGTTTACAGTTGTCCATATGGAAAACCACGTGCAGGTTATGATTATTACAATAGCTTTATTAACTCAAAAGAACATCACAGTGCAACTGTAAACCTATTTTTTCCCCCCCCGCATTATCTTTGGTAGCCACTCATCTCTCTTTCTCACATCGTTCTGCTTCTCCAAAGCTTGCTCTAAACCCTGTATAACTGTTTTCCCTAGTAAACATACCCACTCTGAGGACCTGAAGCGTCGCTTGACCTTCCTCTAATCTGTGATATTGGGGGAAGGGAGATATTTGTTTAATGGGGAATAATTATGGATTTTCAGATTGTGTATCAAAGTCATTCGGTAGAGACTGCCTTAGTTAGTTAAGAGCTGGGTTAGACATGGGGCCGGCCCAAGGAGAGCTAGTGCTCAGAAGTTGGTTTTAGAACAGAAGGAAACTTGCGGCGGAGAAAATATGAGCAGAAGCCTATTGTTCCGACTGGTAAGAAGGAGGCAGATTATGTAGATTCAGAAAAGGCCCCGAACTAGAAGTGTTCTGAGGCCTGTCTACTTTTCCGCACATGGGAGGTTGACCTTCAGAGATCTAAAGCATATAGACAAAAGAAGTCTAGCCATAGACTTGTAAACAGACAGATAACAGTGTCCTGGGCGCCTGCCAGAGTTCTGAACCATTGTCTCCAGTATAGGAGGAGGGGAAGGCGAGTGGTGACCTGCTCGAGCTCCTAGAATGGATGAGAAAGGGATGCGCAGCAGGAAGCCTGGCCTCAGGCTCTTGGCCAGATGGGAGAGGAAAGGAGAGCATGTGTCAGTGTTAATAGAGAAGGGGGTACAAAATGGTGGCTCAAAGGTCAGCCTTGAGTTGGTGCCTGCGTCAGACCCTTGAAGTGCTTCACCTTTTATTCTTGTCTGTAGTGGTGTTTTTATGAGTCCGTCAAACTTACACACTTTCATCTTTTTAAAAACTATTTTAAAAAATAATACACTTTAATTCTTAAAAGTTAGGTAAACATGGGTAAGTGAGAATAAGTAAACAAATAACTAATAATTTCCAATATTTTTAGTAATTATTTTTCTTTTTCCTCCTTTGATATTTGCGTATCCTTTTTGTGGGTTTTATAACAGTAGCATATAAACTCTATCTATTTCATATGTACCCTGATTTATTTCACTTAATTTTATGTTGTGATCATTTCCCTAAATCATTAGTTTTCAGAAAAATAATTTTTCAATCTACAAAATATTTTACTCAACCAGTTTCCATGTGTCTGGCACTCTGCTAGATGCCGAGGTTACAGATGTAAACAGGACTGAGCCAGTTCCAGCTTTCTTGATGATTATATATCATCAGGACGCAGTCTCATAAATATTCTTGGAATTAGAGGTTGTTCCCAATGATGTCTCATTGACCATGCCTTCATGCTCCAAGTAAGCATTGCTTGTGATTTATATTTCTTTACATAAACATTAGTGAGTACAAAGAGGTACATCAGAGATGTACTCAGTTTTTTCCTGGCCTGTCCTGCTTAAACTCCTGTGTCATTTGGAATAATCCAAAGGCAGGCCATGCCGACTTCCTGATCCAGCATAGACGAATAACTGAGTTCCTCTGTAAACTAAACTAAACACTGCATGGGGAATACCACTCCTCCTTCCTGGGTTATTTTTTTAAACAAAGATCCTTTTGACCCCAACCTTCCTCGGTTCCTGTGGGCTTGGGGGTGGGCGGAGTTCTTAACATGTGCCCTTCGCGTTACTGCGTCAGGAGGCTCCACACGAGGGCCCTATGGTTGTGTAGATACATTTATTAAAAATACTGGATTGATGGCAGTTTTTTCTAAGGTAACAAAGGAGTTCTCAGAGGATTCCAAAAGCAGAGCGCTGTCAGCGCCCCAGAACCCCAGCTGCTACCACCTGCAGTCATTAACGCCCCTACCCAGGTAACTAATATCTGACTTGTAATAGCATAGGTAGATTTTATCTTTTTCAAGCTTTACAGAGTTTATTTTCTTTTATGCCTGTATTGTTTTTTCCAGTATTATGTCCATCAGATTCAATCATATTTTTAGTGCAGTTCTGTTTCTGTTTTCATTCTCATTGCTGTGTACCTTTCATTGTAATAAAGATATCACAGTTTCTTTCCATTCTGCTGTTGATGAACATGTAGGTTTTTTCTAGTTTGGAGTTTCCTTTTCTCTTTTAAAAAAAAATTGGCTATGTTGTAATATAACTTTTATTTACAAAACAAAAACAGGCAATGGCCCCATTGGCCTGTCGGCCATTGCCCACCACCCTCTGATCTGTGTGCTCTCTGGGGCAGGCCTCGGGCACATTCATGGAGACCACCAACATTGCAAGGGGAAGCCCACCCAAGAGACTTAACAGGAATAACTAACTATGGGAGGAAAACACTTCCTACTGCTGGGTTGAATTGTCCCTTAAAAATACAAATTCAAATTCATTTTTAAATGTAGCCCAGATTTCTCCAGGTGAAAGCGCTTTGGGATGTTTTACATTTTTTTCTTTTAAAAATTCAATGTATTGGAGTGACATTGGTTAATAAGATGATGTAGGTTTCAAGTGTACAATTCTATGATACATCATCTGGATATTATATATTGCGTTCACACCCTAAGTCAACTCTCCTCCTGTCCCCTTGTATTTGACCCTCTTTATCCTTTACTACCCTCCGCCTCCCTGTCCCTCTGCTAACCACCATAGTCTTGACTGTGTCTATGAGTTTTTGTTCGTTTAGTTTCTTAAGAACAGTGCTGTAATAAAAATGCTTGTAAAAGTTTTTTATTTTGATATACAAAATGCATGCATTTCTGTTGAGTATATTCTAGGAGCAGAATTATTGAGTCATAAGGAACCACACATTAAGCTTTGGTAGATAGTAGCTAACTGCTTTTCAAAGTGATTATGCCAACTTACATACCCACCAGCACTGCATGAAAATTCTAGTTGCTTCATGTCCTTGCCAGTGCTTGATATTGAACATACAGCTTTTGTTTTCGTTTTTTTATTCACAGTGTTTATAGGATATAATCAAGCTACAAAATTTGGGGCAGTATGTTCTGAGAGCTTTTAATCATCTTTTTGTTAATAATCTTTAATGAAAGGACAAAACTAGATACTTTATTAATATTCCATTCTTGTTAAAGATGCAAAGAAGTTATTTCAAAAATTAATAGCGTTTATATGCGTTTGTCTTTTTTCCTTTCCTCTGAACAGAATTCAGGCACAAATATTAGCTTTCTCCAGTGTTGACTTCACAAATAGCTAATAATAACAAATAAACAGCTGCAATACCTTTTTAGTCTTTGGAAAATGGTTCATCGTAGCTCTGCTAAGAAAGCATGATGACAAAAGTCAATTGAGAAGTGAAATTTACATGTCGGTCATTTATCTTTGCCACAGTGATAAACCCCTGAAAGAAAATCACCAGTTCAGCTAGGTTCTGAAGCTACTTTTATTTTTCTGCTGTGATATCTTTTTCCTCTTTGACTTAAGCTGTCGAAGAGATTTAAAGGACCTCGTCTCCAGACCTAGCTAAAAATCCCTACCTGAGAGTTGGTTAGAAATGCGGAATCTATATTCTAGCCAAAGCCGCATCTGAATCTGCATTTTAACAAAATCCCTAGGATATTTATGTGCACAGCAAAGTCCGAGAAACAAGATTGCACTTCATGTACAATTTAGGTTAAAAAAAAAAAAAAAAAAGCAAAGACTCAGTCCTCAAAGGTCTTCCATTAAAATAGATGCAGGAGTCACCAACCCTTTTCTGCAAAGGGTCGTATCTCAGATACTTGATGCTTTGCAGGCCACATGGTCTGTACCCCTACTACTCAACTCTGTAGAGGGAAAGCAGCCACGGGCAATATGTAAACAAGTGGGTGTGGCTCTGTTCCAATACAAATTTATTTTTGGACACAATTTAAATTTCATATATTTTCCACGTTTCCTGAAACATTCTTCTCCTTTGATTTTTCCCAGTGATTTAACCATGTAAAAGTCAGTTATGGGATGTACAAAAGCAGACAGTGTGCTGGATTTGGGTAGCCTGCCATAGCTTGTTGATTCCTATTCTGGGATTCGAATCGCTGATAATCCCTATGAGAGCAAAGACCTTGTCTTGGTTTCACTGTTGCTTCTCTAACTCTGGCACAGAGCCTAGGCTCAAAAATGTTTCTGGAATGAAATATTATTGCTATTTTTAAATTATGCAGCACAGTAGAAATCCCAAGTTGAAGTTTGAGGGCTTTATTTCTTTATTATTTTGTTTATAGGTATCGCATGCCTACTATGTGTTCTGCATTGTGCAAAAATGGTAATGTTTACTGGACCGGATGCCAGCCACTCAGGAGAAAAACTCATTAACTTATCATTGTACACCACTATTGTCCTACATTGAGGACACTGGGTATTAGTATCGTAAACGCATGTGTCTAGGAAGAGCTCCAGTTATTATCTGTCAGGCATTCTGATGAGAAAATCAGGAGCATAACTTAACAATGAAGTGGAAGATATATTTTTCCCTTTCCTGTGAGAAACAATAGAAAAGCTAACATTTCTTTATGTAATGCACAATAAATTATGTATAAATGCAGAATTATAAACAAGTCAAATCTCAGTCTGCAGCAGGAGTTGATATAATACATGCTGGTAACTTTTGAGTGTTCTTTTATCATTCTCGTTCTTAAAGTAGTCAACAAATAAAAATTTTAGACAGCCACAAAAGAATAAAGAAGAAAATAAATAACCCGTAGGATTATCACTGAGGTTACTAGCCTTGACATTGTTTAATTGTGCCTTCCCTCTCTCTCTTCAGCATCACTCTCCACAGTCAGGATACAACAGAACTGCCAACTTTGAAGCACAATCTAATGGCATTATTACGTTTTTTGTGTTGTTTAATAACCACGTGACTTTGGGCAATTACTTAATATCTCCATGCCACAGTATTCTTATAAGCAAAAGTAATAATGTTTCATTGTGTGTACACACACACGTACACACATGCGTGCGGGTGCGCGTTTCCTTTATTCACCCGTCAACAGATATTTAGATTGTTTGCATGTCTTCACTATGGTAAATAATAGTGCAAGGAACATGGGGGCATAAATATCCCTTTGAGAGAGTGACTTTATTTCCTTTGGATATATATCTAGAAGTGGAATTTCTGTATCATATGGTAGTTTAATTTTTTGAGGAACCTCATTACTGTTTTCCACAGTGGCTGCACCAATTTATATTCCCACTAACAAAGCATAAAAGTTCCCCTTTCTCCGTATCCTCACCAGCACTTATCTCTTCTGGTTTTGATAAAAACCATTCTAAGAGTTGGAGGTGGTATCTCATTGTGGTTTTGATTTGCATTTCCCCGATGGTTAGTGATGTCGAGCACCTTTTCCTCTACCTGTTGGCCTTTCATATGTCTTATTTGGGAAAATGTCTTTTCAGGTCTTTTACACATTTTAAAATCAGATTATTTTGGTTTTTGCTATTGAGTTATGTGTGTTATTATATTTTATATTGTAACCCCTTATCAGATATATGGTTTGCAGGTATTTTCTACCATTCTCTAGGTTGCCTTTTCATTTTGTTGATTGTATCTTTTGCTGTGCAGATGTTTTTTAGCTTGATGTAGTTCCTCTTGCTGATTTTTGCTTTTGATACTGTACTTTTGGTGTCGTATCCAAAAAAAATCATTATCAATAACAGTGTCAAGGAACTTTTTCCCTATTTTTTTCCTAAGGATTTTTACAGTTTCGGGTATTATATTTAAGTCTTTAAGCCATTTCATGTTAATTCGTGCAAGTATTTTAAGATAAGGATTCAGTTTCATTCTTTTGCACGTGAATATCCAGTTTTCACAATACAATTTGTTGAACAGAATAACTTTTACCAATAAGTATTGTTGACTCGCTTGTCAAAGATTAGTTGACCATATATGCATGGCTATATTTCTGGACTCTTGATTTTGTTCCATTGGTCTGCGTGTCTGTTTTTATGCTAGTACCACACTGTTTTGATTAGTGTAGGTTTGTAGTATAGTTCAAAATCATGACATGTGATGCCTCCAACTTATTCTTTCCCAGGATTACTTAGGCTATTTGGGTTCTTTTGTAGTGCCATATGAATTTTAAAATTTTTTTCTATTTCCACAAAAAATACTATTAGAATCTTGATGGAGATTGCATTGGGTCTATAGATGGCTTTGGGTATTATGAGGTATTTTAACACTATTAATGATCCTGATGCATAAGCATGGGATATCTTTCCACTTATTTGTGTCTTCATTTTCTTTGATCAGTGTCTTATAGTTTTCATTGTACAGGTATTTCACGTCCTTAGTTAAAATATTTCTAAATAATATTTTTGATGCTGTTGTAAATGGGATTGTTTTCTTTATTTCTTTTCAGAGTTCATTGCTAATTATGCAAGTACAACTGATTTGGTATATTGATTTTTTTTAATGAGCTATTTCTACCCTGGCATTCAGGAGTCCAAAGCAATCCTGCAACTTTACTGAATTTGTTTATTGGTTCTAACAGTGTTTTTGTCAAGTCTTTGGGATTTTCTATATGCAAAATATGTCCTCTACCAACACAGACAGCTTAATGTCTTCCTTTCTGATTTAGGTAATTTTTTTTTCTTTTTCTTGCCTGATTGCTCTGGCTATGACTCCCAGTACAACGCTGAATAGAAGAAGTGAGAGTGGGCACCATTGTCTTGTTTGTCATTTTAGAGGAATATCACATTTATTTATTTGCATATGTTGAGCCATGTCTACATCCCAGGGATGAATCCCACTTGATCATCATGGTGTATCATATTTTTATTGCACTGTTGAATTTGGTTTACTAATACTCTGTTGAGAATGATTACATCTATATTTACCATTGTAAAATGAGTTCGAGCATGTTGTCTCCTCTTCAATTTTTTGAAGGAGTTTTAGAAGAACTGGTGTTAATTTTTCTTTAAATATTTTGATAGAATTCACCTTTTAAACCATTTGGTTCTCTACTTTTCTTTGTTGGGAGGTTTTTCATTACTGGTTCAATCTCCTTTTTTATCATTGGTCTGTTCAGATTATCTGTTTATTTATGATTCAGTCTTGATAGATTGTATGTTTCTATGAATTTATACATTTCTTCTAGGTTCAATTTGTTGGCATAAAATTATTCATAGTAGTCTCTTAAAATCCTTTTCCTGAGCTATCAGTTGTAATGTTTCGTCTTTCATTTGTAATTTTATTTTTTTACTCCTCTCTCTTTTTTCTTGGTTAGCCTAGCAAAAGGTTTGTCAATTTTATCTTTTCAAAGAGCAAATTCTTAGTTTTGTTAATTTTTCTGTTGTTTGCCTATCCTCCATTTCATTTATTTCTGCTCTAATCTGTATTATTTCCTTTTTCTGCTAATTTTGGGCTTAGTTTTATTTGAAAGCTCCTTTCAGTGATATTTTAGGTTCTTTATTTGAGATCTCTGTTTTTTCATAACATATGTATTTATAGCTATAAATTATCTTGCTTTTACTGCATACCATAAATTTTGGTGTGTGGTACTTCCATTTTTGTTTGTTTCAAGATTTTTTTTTATTTCCTTTTTGATTTATGTTTTGACTGACTAGTTGTTAAGGTGGTTTTATTTCCACATATTTGCGAAGTTTCCAGTTTTCTCCTGTTATAAGTTTCTAGTTTTATATCATTGTGATTGGAAAAGGTACTTTATACAATTTCTTTCTTCTTGACTTTGTTGTGAGTTGATTCGTGGACTAACATGTGATCTATCCTAGAAAATTTTCTGTGTTCACTTGAGAAGAATATATATACTTCTGTTGAGTGGAATGTTTTGTATATGTCTGTTAGGTGTCTTTGGTCTGTGGTGTTGTTCAGATCTACTGTTTCCTTATTGATTCACTGTCCGGATAATCTGTGCATGGTTAAGAGTGGGGTATTAAAGTCCTCAACAATTATCATATTGCTGTTTATTTCTCCTTTTAGTTCTGTTAGTGTTTGCTTTATATATCTAGTATATATATGTAAATATATTTTTATATATTTCCACTGACTTTTGACCACACACCCCTTTTTAGCTGCTTATTAAGTTTTCCTTGTATTAAAAATATGCTACGTTCTCATGTATTTTAGGGTTCATTTTAAAACTGATCCTTACATTATACTGAGATATATATATATATATATATATATATATATATATATTCATGTTCTATTTATTTAAAATATTTATAGAATGTTCCCCGGCTGGTATAGCTCAGTGGATTGAGTGTTGGCTTGCGAACCAAAGGGTCACCGGTTCGATTCCCCAGTCAGGGCACATGCCTGGGTTGTGGGCCACGTCCCCCGTAGGGGCTGCGCAAGGGGCAACCACACATTGATGTTTCTCTCCCTCTCTTTCTCTCTCCGTTCCCCTCTGTCTAAAAATAAAATAAATAAAATCTCTTTAAAAATTTATAGAATGCATATTATGAGTTAGACACACTGTTTTAATTGTTGCACTGTCATGATGTGTTTAACATAGGGGAAGTTCTCCCTTTTTGAAATCATTTTTTACCCCCCAAACTAGTTACTTAATCAGATATTCTTCCATTTCAATTTCATTGTGTTAATAATGAAATCTATATTGTAATTGCTTAAATTTATTGATTATTTGAAACAATTTACTTATGTTCATGATTCTTCCTTTACAGGTGGATCACAGTATTTATCTCCATTTATGCAAATAATCTTTGCTGCCTCTCCAGAGGTGTTTATGTATTTTCCTGCTATTATTGTATAGTGATTAGTTTTTGATAAATAGAATATATTATATTTTCTGTAACTGTTCTTCATTTTGTGACTTTGCTAAATTTTGGTTGAGTTTAAGAATTTTTTAGTGGCTTTTCTTGAGTTTTATACAGAAACTTTAATATCTTTTCTAAATGATATAATTATTATTGAAGCCTGTTTTATTACATTGTCCAGCACTTGCAGATTACTGAAAAAAGTAAGAATATGATTAAAAGAGACACTTTTATTTAGGAATTAATGGGATGGTTTCTGTGTTCATTAATAATTAGTTTAATGTTTTTCCTTTTAACTAGAATGAGATCACATTCTTCTGATTTTTGTTTAACATGAAATATCTCAGAAATAGATACTGAATTTTATTAACAGTTTCTTTGACACATACAGTTTTGCTCCTTTGACTTTTCCATGTGATACATATTTAATATTTGTCTTAAGTCGTTGTACATTCTAGCGAAAACCACTTGTCATATTGTACAAGACTTGGAGTTGAAATTTTTTACTAGTGCTTAATGTAGATTTTTGGTAATAATCTTCATAAGTAGGATTGGCTCCAATTTTTTTGTGTTTATATCCTGGAATTATCTAGTTTTGAATATTTTAAAGAATACATAAAGTTACATGATGGAGCATCTTATAATCAAGTTAATGCTAGACTTGAGGATGTAATATACTGTTTGTTCCCATTTACAGATGAGAAAGCCGAGACAGAGCGTTATCAAATTACTTGCAGCTAGTAGTTCGTACACTAGAGGTTCAAAACCACATGGCCCTGGAGTTCTGGCTCCCACCCAGCGCCCCACACTGCTATAAGCTTCCCACGAGCTCCTTTACTGCATCCCTTACTCTTAGCTCTTCATGCTCATTGGATTCTGCCACATTTGGCTGCTTTGAGCTTTATTACTTACTGAGATTAGCATTCCTTCTTGGACTTTCTAAACCTCGTATCATTGATACTTGCATGCTGTGCTCATTTTCTCTGCTGCTCAGGGCTCTTGAAGTCCAGAGTCAAGCCTCAGGCCTGTCCTTCTCCCACTCCCTGCAACTGACCCAGCATCTGCTTACCCCTCAGCCTGAGCTCGGTCTCCTGTGTCTGACCTCTGCTTTCCCTGAATAATTCACTTGTTGCTTCATTGTTCTAGATACCAAAACTGATTGCAAGGAGGAGATGTAATAATGGGGGTTCCCAGAAAGGTGCCTCCAAAGGGATTCTGACTAGCACACCGATCTACTATTGACATATGAGTATAGAATACAGAGATAGATTCAAGTGTTCACCTATTTGTCCACTTACATGCAAGCACGAAAGTAGTATGATTTGATAATTAGTCATTTCATGTACAGTATCTCTGAAAACCCTTAAGTATCTTTAAAATACTACACAAATACTTCCCCCAGGGGGTGGGGGCTGGGTACAGGGACCTTGTCTTCCTTCTGTCCTCTAGCTTCCTGGATTTATTACCTTGCAGTGCATTCGGGCTCAAGAAATTATATTATACCCCCCCC
>PVJD01011303.1:0-31397 GCA_004026545.1 Mormoops blainvillei | reverse complement strand
GTGCTGTGGTGTGGGTCAGAGAAGGCCCGGCCCTGTTGGACAAGGAGGCTCCGCAGTCTAGAAGCTGTCAGCTGCAGCTGAGAAACCCCTTCAAAGGGGAGAATCGCAGGATTAAGTGGTTAGTGCTCTGTGGTGTTTTGCCACCTTTAAAACAGTGCAGGCTTATTTGCTTAAAATCTTATGTATTTGCTTAATTGCAGAGCCTGGAAGGTAACGTTGAAATGCAGAGATAATAATAAAACATCAGGGCTAGAAAGCTAAGGATGTCGGTGAAACCTAACAAGGGTGCTGAACCAAAATTGGTATTTGGCTATATTTATGCAAATAGCATAGCTTCTGATATGACTTGTAATTATGCAACAATTATTGGGAACTGTAAGAAAACTGTTTTGTCTCTCTACCTAGACGGTGAACTCTCTTGAACATTTTCTTCAGGAATGAGAACATAAGGGATAGTAGGTCATAAAAAACTATGTCCTGAATTGACTTGCTAGTATTTGTCATGCCAGGGGTATAGGTTGGGTGGGGGATGTGTCTCAGGATGGAAAAGGGCCTGAAGGGAACCAATGGAAGAGCAGGCTTGTAAGCACAGGGCGACATAAGCACATATGAGAGACCCTTATTTGGGGGAGGGGACGACAGTGGTCAGGAAAAAGGCAGATACCGAGTATGTTTGGAAGGGCAGGCTAGAGTTTACTGGGTGAGGAACGATGGAATTAAAATGGATTATTCCAGAGAAGGTGAGCAGTGTCTGCAAAGGAACCAGGCATGAGATAGCGGGTTGCCTTTGGAGAACTATATGGAAAATTGTTCAGTATAGCTGCAGCTTAAGAGGGAGGAATGAATGACCAGGCAAAAGTGGAGAAATAGACCCTGAGATGAGGGTTTGAGGCCAGTGTTCATTTGGGACGTGATCCCAGGAAGTCCTGGAAGAGGAGGGGCAAAGGAGGGCAGGTTACTGCTGAGGGCTGCTGGGACCCAGTCCTGAGGAAACGCGGCAAAGGGCTTTTCCAGTAGGGATGAGGAAGTGAAATGAGTTTCTCCCTGAGACCGGGTGCCAAGTTCAGTCTGCTCGATGGAGTCTTTATTAAGTTCATGGTTTATTCACAGTCCTTCAGAGGGATCCCATTAAGGAAGTGCCTAACTGGTCATAGGCACGTAGCTGGACCACTATGGGGAGTGAAGAGGGATGAAGGGGAGAGTGGAGGGGAACCAGGCCCTTACCTCCCAAACTTTGGGGCCCTGGCCCCTGTTTTAGCCCTCGCGCGGGGTCTGCTCACTGGTGCCTGGTTTCTGAGTGTTCGACCTATGGCTTTCCTTGACATTCACCGTTTTCCCAATTCCCAGTTGGCCAGACTTGCCCGGCTGCCTGGAAACCGTTCAATCCGTGTGACTGTTCCGACCTTCACTACTTCTTTTTTTCCAAGCTCCAAGTGCCTACGTGGTTTTAATCCTTGGACAGACCAAGGTATTTCTATCCAGGCGTATTTCTTGTATTTTTAATACACACTTTATTTTAGGGCAATTTTAGATTGACAAAAAAATGTGATATATTACAGAGTTCCCATATACTTCACACCCAATTTCCTCTATTATTAACATCTCACATTTTGGGGAATATTTGTCACAATTAACAAACCAATATCAGTACAGGATTATTAACTAAAGTCCATACATTTTCAGTTTTCCTCAGTTTTTCATGGATGCCCATTTCTATCCTGTTATCCTTCCAGGATGCCACATTACGTTTAGTCATCATGTTTCCTTAGGTCCCTCTTAGTTCTGATGGTTTCTCAGACTTCCCTTTTCTGATAACCTGATAGTTTTGAGGAGTACCAGCCATTAACGTTGTCCAGTTTCCCTCACTTGGAGTTTTTCCGATGTTTTTTTCTTATGATTAGACTGCAGTGCTGGAAGATCACAGAGGTCAAGTGCCATTCTCGTAACGCCCCATCACGAATGCGTGCCATCACCATGACTTACCCCTGGTGACGTTGGCCTTAATCGCCTGGCTGAGGTAGCACTTGCCAGATCTCCTCCACTATAAAGCTACTCCCCTGCCGCTGCCCACCGCCTTTAATACTGTGCTCTTTGGAAGAGTCACTGTTGGTGATTTCTTTCTTTGCTTTTCTTTTATTTCTTCTTACTTTCTTTTACTTTCGTATTTGGAAGTTTTCAAATATAAAAAATTTATGTATACAATGACGTAGCGAATCCCTACATACTCAGCACAAAATTTCAATACTTATCCTCCCCGACTCATTCTTATTTTGTATCTATGGATGGTGTCAGATTTTAGCATGCATCAGAATCACTTGGAGGCCTTGTTAAGACACAGACTTCTGGACCTCACCCTTCGGGCTTCCGGCTCAGCATGTGTGGATTGGCGCCCAGGGACTCCGCATCCCTGACAAGTTCCCAGACGATACTGCTGCCGCTGGTCCAGGGACTGCACTCTGAGGGCTTCTGGCCATTACCTCTCCCTATACCAGCTCCCCACCTCCGCTTCATTATTTTCAAATAAATGCCAGACATCATATTATTTTATCTTTAAATAGTTAGTGTGTATCCCTAAATATAAGGACTTTTAGAATCATAATTGCAATATCAGTTTCTAATATTAACAATTCTAATATCATCAGATATCCACATTGTGCTCAAATTTATCCGATTGTTTCTGAAATACTTTTACACTTGGCGTTCCAACCCAGATAGGCTCTATGCATTGTATTTGCTTGATGTACCTCTAAATTCTTTTAAAATCTATTGTATTTTAGGTTGACAAACTATGATTCATAACCAGTTTTTAAAAATAAAGTTGCATTGGCCTATAGCCATACTCATTTATTTACAGTTATATGTGGCTCCTTTCCAACTGTGACAGTGGAGCTGAGTGGTTATGGCAAAGGCCATATGTCCTGCAGAGTACAAAAAATTTGCCATTTGTTCCTTTACAGAAAATGTTTGCTGATCCCTTTTCCCCTTGTTCTTCCTTCTTCTTTTCTTTAAATACATTTGTTGAAGAAACCAGGTCACTTTTCTTACAGACTTTCCCATATTCTAGATTTTGCTGATAGCATCCCCTGCCCATTGTTATTTTTCATGTTCCTCTTTTCCTGGTACTTGTAAACTGATATACACAACAAAAGGCTTGAGCAGATTCAGGTTCAATATTTTGGCAAGAGTTGATCAATGGGTTTAGATGTTATCAGTAAGATCCATTCATTGTCAAGTTCATAATCAGGTTTTCACCTAATTATTTTACTAGCTATTAATCATCATTGCCTAGATTCATTATTTCATTAGGCATAGCAAAATGATTATATGGTAATTTTATCATTTCTTTTAATTTAGTAGCTGGAATGCTTTTATAAATGAGAACTGTTCTTCATCAATTATTTGGTTCCTTTGTTATACAGCTTTGTGAAAGAAAGGCAGGGTAACTGCTTGATTCTGTCCCATCAGTTACCAATTTCAGAATAATGAGTAGGTCCCCTAACACCTTCGAAGGTAACTATTGCATGTATTTTTTAACTATCATACGAATGCTTGGATTGTTTTTAACAGCTGTATTGAAACGTAATTTACATACCATATAATTAACTTCTTTTCAGTGTACAATTCAATGGTTTTTAGTTTGTTTGCAGAGTTGCACCACCATTGCCACAATTTTATTTTAGAACATTTCCATTATATCGAAAAGAAACCTTATGAATATGTGGATTTTTAGAATGTATCTGATATATTTAAATCCATTTTAGTGTCAGTCTTTTGAGGCTTCCAGCTGTTCCATTTTTGGTCAGTGGGAGCCCTTTTGAGATTAGTTCCTATACCAGGTTATTATGAAAATAAAATGAGAGAATGATTTTCAAGATTCTGATACTCAAGGGATGCTATACAGCTATGATAGTGGTTATCAACCTTGGGTGCATATTAGAATCACATGACAGACCTTAAAATACCTCGATGTGCAGTCCATTCCCTATGCTAATTACAGCAGAATCTCTGCAGCTGATACCCAACCATCACCACTTTGTAAAAATCCCTAGGTGGATTCTAACGTGTCACCAAGATGAGCGACCACTGAACTTTGTGGATGTGAATTAATTTCTCTCCTCCTTCCTTCCCAGTTTCCCTCCCACCCAGCTTTGTCTCTCTGTCCTCTGCCCTCATTTTGGGCAACTCGATCACTTTTTTGCCCAGTCACTCAAGTTAGCTGTCTTAGTCATTTGTTCCTTTCTTACCTAGGACTCTTTAATTCCAAAGGATTTTTTGAAGAGAAATGACTGACTCAGACCTTTATTATACAAAGATATTTCTGTCAACAATACAAAAGAGATATTGATGAAGCAAGCAAAACTACTCAGTGTTTAAGTCCCCAGGACTCACAGTAACAAACTTCACATTCCTTAGCGTGATACTCTAGGTTACCCATGATCCAGTCTCAACCTCTGGGTACCAGCCTCATCACATACTTTGAATCCCTGCACCCCACAGTGTGGCCTTATTATTATACATTTGTTCTAATAATTTACCACAGAAGGAGTGACCCGCCATGGACCTGTAGTACCGGGGTCACCTGGGAGCTTGTTAGAAATGCAGGGTCTTAGGCCACACTCACAGGGCTCTGCAGTTAATTCATCAGCATATTAAAGTGGGGGGACTTTTTCCAGCCTTTTCTGCTCCTCCTTGTGCCCTGATCTCTCTATGCAGATAGACTCTTCCCCTTTCTCTTTGGATTCATCTTTCAGGACTTAGTTCAGATGTTTTCCTCCCGGGTTCTTTACTGATTTCCCACCTCTAAATATAAGGGCTCATTCCTTCTTCATAGCTTTGGTGCTATGTTTGTCATACTACTTTCATGAAACTTTATTTTCATTTTCTTTTTAATGATTCAAGTACATGAGAAACTGCTACCTTTAAAGCTCTTGAGTGCAATAACCATGCCTCATTCCTTTCTGTGTCCACCCAGCACTTTGCAGATACTACAAATTCTATTTAAAAAACAAAAAGTACTTTCAGGGGCCAAGAGAGCAAAGCAGGGAGATCCTAAGCTCACCTCCTCCTGCAGACACATGAAAACTATACAACTAAATATAAATCTACCATCACCGAGAAGGACCTGAGTAAAGGCTAACTGAACAGAATTTGGACGACTAAGGCTATAAGGAATAAACCACTTCAAGACAGGTAGGAGGAGCAAAGACATGGTCTGGTCAGGGCCCACACCCCTGGTGTGGCAATTCTCAAGTGGTAGGAATATCATCACCGCGGTGGTCCCCCCTGAAAAGTGAGGCTTCTGAACCCCACACTGGGCCCCCTGCCTGGGGACCTATACTGGGAAATGGAGCCCTCATAATACCTGGTTTTAAGAACTGGTGGGGCTCATGTCAGAAAGAGCCAAAGGGCTATGGGAAAGAAGCTTCTACTCTTAAAGGATGTGCACATAGATACCCTCACTGCATGCTGCAGTGCACAAGCAGCAGTTTGAAAAGCGCCTGGGCCATACATGAAGGAGATACATTGATCACTTTTAGGGCAAGTGCTGGAGAGGGCAGGGATCAGGGGGGACTTTCTCCAGGGGACAGAAGCGCTGGCATGCCCTATTATTTCTCTTATTTCTTTTACCACGCTCTTCTTCCATCTGGCTTCCTCAGCGCAGGCGGAGGCAGTTCTGACCGCTTGCTATGGACCTGGCTAAAAGCGATCGCCCCACCGCGGCACTCCCCTGAGGTCCCACCCTGCCCGACCTGCCCTCCTACGCCAGAGTCCATCTCAAGCATCTGCAGCCCTAGCACATTTGGCGGCTGGCCTCAGCCAGCACCAGAGCCTCGCCCAAGCAGCTCCACAGCTGACAAAGCCCATAGGTCAACTGATGTGATATCAACCCACTTTTTTTTACTGATTTTATTTTTTTAGAGTGGCTTTAGGTTCACGGCAAAATTAAGGGGAGGTACAGAGATTCCCCACATACCTCAGTCCCCCACACATGTATAACTTCTCCCATTATCAACATCCGCCAGCAGAGTGGCACATTTGTTACCACTGATGAGCCAACATGGACACATCAGAATCACCCCGAATCCATAGTTTACATTAGGGCTGACTCTTGGTGGTGTACATTCTGTGGGTTAGGACCAAGGTATATCCAGTTACTAGTAAATTGATGCAGAACAGATCACTGCTAAGTTAGTAGCTTAACACAACAGCATACCATTTTATTATATCTCATGCAGGTCAGGAATTTAGAAAGAGATTGGTTAAGTGGCTCTGGCTCTGATATTTTGTGTATTGGCAGGCAGATGGATCTGGAACAGCCGGGGCTACAGCAATTGGGACCTCTCTCATCATGTAATTTCAGGTTTCTCTATACAGTCTCTAGCCTTAGTCGTGTCTGGGTTTCCTCATAGCATGGCAGTCTCCTGAGGGTTGAAGACTTTAAGAGATAATACTCCACTTGACAAGTTAGGAGCTTCATTGCGTTCTGTGACCTACATGCAGTGTCACTTCCGCCTCATTCTAGATGGTTATAAGCAAGCTACCAAACCTGTCCAGATTCAAGGAGGTGGGAGGTAGGTAACCTATCTCTCAATGGGGGGTAACTTGAAGGTCACATTGCAAAAAAGCATGAGCAGTGGAAGATATTGCTGTGGCCAATTTTGGAATATATACACTGCCATGCTTGATCTTAATAGTTAGGAAATTTCAACTCTTCTGGGCTCAAAGGGCTATATTTTGTTGTTAAAAACCTCTTTTGGGCGGGTGCCTTTAAAAATGAAACCAGTATGTCTTCTGCTTTCATAGAGGAAGCATAGCTTTCTATATGGCCCTTTAAAAAATCTACTGTGGAAGGGGCTCCAAATTTCCCTTGGCAATGCCTAGAAAAGAGATGTTATGGTATAGAAAGAGCACCTGAATGATGTTCATAAGCTTTGTTTATAGCCTATCCTTGCCGCTCTCTTTGATTGCCGAATCTCAGTTTAACTTTCTGTAAAAGGGACATACTCTTTTTTCTGTGTACCCAGAGTTTTATGTTGAGGAGAAAATGATGTCATCAGTTTGAAAACACTGTGAGAAAATGTCACATAGAAGATGTTTGTTGTTCTTCTAAAGAATTTTAATATTTTATAGCCCATAGGAGCAAGAAGCTCTATGTAATATCTGACTTAAATATATTCATTTGCCGTAGCTCTCTGTAACCAGTCAATTTGCAATTGGTTGTGATTCTTTCCTCTGGTGAAATGGTGATAGAGTGACATGTGGACGTTTAGGTGTGTTACCACTGTGGTTTTTCACAGTTTTGCTGCCATATAATTTGATTTGTATTCTGTACATCATGTAAGACTTTTGCTCAGCCAGCAAACATTTCTGAGCTTCCAACTTCTAGCATTATTACACAAGAATCCCTAAATCATTTTCCTGATCATTGAATTGCATTGCATTGCTATCACTTAATATGGATTCCTGTTTTGCTTCATTGTCTCTAGACTTATTATTTCACATTTGTCTACATTAAACTGTATTCTCAGTTTATTGGTTCAGTCATCATGAGGTGCCAATGAATCTGAATCATGCCATTGTATTTTTTCCTATGCGCTGTATATATACCATATAAAACTAATGAAAATCTATGTACCTTAGAGAAGGTTATGCACATTTTATTGGTTATTCTTTGGGGTCAGATTAACAACTCAAAACAGGTCAGGCTAAAGCTCACAATACCAGGACACTGAACAGAGCTTCTAAGGAAGGAAGTCAACATTTTCCAAGGGAAACCTTTGATAAAATCTGCTTCACTCTATAAGCTTTTACCATGTTTACTGGTGGCCTAGGGCTCATAATTTTAGAACTCTCATTTTCTCTTTGCTTAAATACCTATGGTATAAGTCCCCTTTAAAAATAATTTCCTGAAGAAGAATATAATCCATTCAAAATGGACTACCTCTGTCAGAAAACCAATTAGATTGGACCGCTGTTAAGAAATTTACTTAAAAATTAGATAAATACATTTAATGAAAATTAAGTGCTCATGACTCTGGTTTAATTCATGTAAGACATGCTTGGGGCCTTCTATGTGTCAGGAAGTTAGCTAGAGTAAAATGTAAGCTACAGAGACCCTCTTTCAAGAAGTTAGAGATCAGCGAAGGAAAAACACAATGACAAGTCATTAAAGTTCAGTTCATCGTGTATAGCACAGGGAATGACTAATTTCACCTGCAAAGTTTAGGAAAGGTTGAAAAGAACAACAACTGGGGTTAAGAGACCGTGGGCTATTGGTGTATTTTCTTGTGTGGCTTTGGGATATTGCGAGGACGGAGAAATCACATCTGCACCGTGAAGATAGACCGTTCCCTCCCTGGTCCTCTCTTACCTGCCACAGCTTCTGGAAATGACAGGAACACCGGCCAAGACTCCTGGGGAATTACAGAGATGAACAGGGATACTGTCTAAAGCTCACTAGATAGTGAGACGCTCCTGTTGAAGGACTGGGTAGAAGAAACCTGCAGGAGAACTTGAGGGGATAGCTGTGAAGTGCAGTGTACATTAGCCGCGCAGACAAAAGCAGTCAGCCACTGTGTTCTTTTTAAAGATGCATAGGCTTGCAAGACGGGTCTGCGTGTGCGTGTGGCTGTGTGGCTGTGCGCAGGGGATCAGAAAAAAAGTCATCTCTGTGGTGGGGCTTTGAAAAAGGATTAAGAAAATGTGAACGTAATATTAATGCTATATTTTATTCATTTATTTTGATAAAATCTTAACATCATTGAATGGAAGAGAATATTGTGATTTGTTAAGGGTTCCTTTAGCAAATCCAAGCGAAAACATAAGTCAGTTTTCTTCAACTGATAATTAATTATCTATAGCAAAGGAGTATTAAAGCAACAAAAATATTCCTTTCCCGGAGTTGGCCATGACAGAGGAGACAGTCATAAACACAAGGAGGAATAAGCGATCAATCTGAACTCACTTGGTAATTTATCTCTTCCTTCACTTTGAACAGCTATAGCATTTATCATATGTTCTGCCTCATTTAGCACTTAATAACATACTTTCTCATTGTCCTCTAATTGTTTGATAAATGAAAGTCTTGTTTCCCCAGCCAGACTGTATTCTCCCCAAGGGCAGGGATTTTGTTCTTATCTGTTTCCTCTCCCTTCATCCGCCAGTGCCTAGCAGAATGATTGGTGGGCGGCTGTTAGGCGTCCTGTGCACACGTGCTTGTCGGGGGTCTAAGGGACCACACCATCCACCTCAGTTATTTTACTTCTGCAGCCCCAGTGTCTTTTCGGGAGAATAAAGTCAAATGCGGTGCTTTCTAAGGCCTTTTCCAGCCCTGAGGATCTTTAATTAATATTTAAGAATACTCCCAATTATATTTTTCAAACACGGATGCAAAGAAAAAACAGGTATATGTATTTATGAGTAGTTGCAGAATTTTCATGTTCTTCTTTGTGCTTTTCTGTGTTCCCTAGAGCAGTGATTTTCCACTGGTGGGCGGCAAGCATTTTTAAAACGTGCATGACCTGACTATTTAGTCAGGGGCGCTGATCTCTTTCCCTTAGGCTGTCAAGTAAAAAAAGAATGGCAATAGCCGTTTGGTGTGAATGCCCTGTCTTGAACCATAAATGTAGGGGTCATATGATAGAGTTGCATCTTATTGGTCATGTTGCATAATAAAATTGAGTCTGTATCCTTATATACAAGTATAGGCACCCAATTTTTTAAAAAGTCATTTTGGAGCAAAAAGGGTAGGTAATTGCTATTTTTTATTTTTTAATTTTTTTGTAAATCAGTCAACATTATATCTACTTTTTTTGTCAGATTTGCAAAAATATATTTTTGGTGCGCCACAAAATTTTAGTAATTAGTTTTTGTGTGCCATGAGGTGAAAAAGGTTGATAATCGCTGCCCTGGAGTGAACACGTATTGCTTTTGAAACACACTGAAAGTCACTATCTAAACGTACTTAGAAGGCATGTCTTGCTTCCTACGCTTCATGACTCTGAATAAAAACTCCTTTTATTTTACTTTTTAAAATTTTAAGTATAGTCGGCATACAGTATTACATTAATTTCAGGTGTACGACAGAGCGATTGGACATTTATAAACCTTATTATGTGATCACTACACTAAGTCTGGCAACCGCCTGTCGCCATTCAGTGTTATCACAGCGTTACTGGTTATGTTCCTTCTCACCTTTTTCACCCAGCCCCTCACCCACTCCCTTCTGGCAACCATCAGTTTGATCTTTGGTTTTATGAGTTTGTTTTTGTTTTGTCTTGCTTGTTCATTTGTTTTGTTTTCTTAGATTCCACATATGAGTGAAATCATATTCTATTTGTCTTTCTTTGCCTGACTTATTTCATTTAGTGAAATACCATCTATGATATCACAAACAGCAAGATTTCATTCTTTTTTGTTGTTCAATAACATTTCATTACGTATATCACGTCGTCTTTATCCATTCATCCATCTGTGGACACCTAGGTTGCTTCTCTATCTTGGCTATTATAAATAATGCTGCAATGAACATTAGGGTGCTTAATATCTTTTTTGAATTAGTGCTTTTGATTTCTTCAGATAAATACCCAGAAGTGGAATTATTGGGTCATATGATAGCTCTATGTTTCGTTTTTTGAGGAATCCCCATATTATTTTCCATAGTAGGTGCACCAGTTTACAATCCCACTAATGGTGCCCGAGAATTCCCTTTTCTCTACATCCTTGCCAACACTTGTTTCCTTGTTCACTTTTAATAATAGCCATTTTGACAAGCATGAGGCAGTATCTCTTTGTGGTTTTGAATTCTGTTTCCCAGATGGTCTGTGGTGGTCAGCGTGCCTTCATGTATGTGTGCGCCATCTGCATGTCCTCTTTGGAGAAATGTCTATTCGTGTCCTCTGCCCATTTTTTGATTGGATTGTTCAGTTTTTTGATTATTGAGCTGTATGAGCTCCTTACATATTTTAGATATTAACCCCTTTATTGGATATATCATTCGTAAATATATTTTTCCATTAAGTAGGTTGCTTTTTTGTTTTGTGGATAATTTCCTTTGCTGTGCAGAGGTTTTTATTTTGAGGTAGTCCCATTTGTTTAGTTTTGCTTTTGTCTACCTTCCCTGAGGGGATATATTAAAAAAGATATTACTAAAACTGATGTCAAAGAGTTTATTTCCTATATTTTCTTCTAGGAGTTTTAGGGTTTTGGGTCTTACATTTAAATCTTAAATTCATTTTGAGTTTCTTTTGCTATATGGTATAAGAGATTTTAAGCTGCTTATATGTTACTGGATGGAATAAATCTGCCATTAACATACATAATCAAGCATGAGTATTGTACCTGCATCTTTATTTTTCTTCATTGTGAAGCCAGAATATTACTTATTTCGTATAAAATCATTTCAACACATGTGCACTATGCACATGCTGTGTTTTCAGAGATGCCACAGAGTTTCTAGTGAGCAGTGCAAGCATGGTTCTCCCCCTCCCAAAGCCTGCAGATAATTAACAAAGAATAAAGGAAGACAGATAATTGAACAACAGCCACAAGGTGAGATGAAGGCTGACTTCATCTTGTATTTGACTTAAACATAAACTAATGAATTTTACTTTGTAATGGGTAGCATATGTTCCTAACAAATTCTGACACATCTCAGTGTTTTTCAACAGAGATGGACCATAGCTGTTTTAAGTACCATCAATGCAAATTGAAAAAAGTTCTTACCAAATAATTATTTTTGTAATTAACTTGACAATCTTATCAATAACGTTTTATTTTAATGCAGTTGCTGATCCGTCAATTGTTCAGTGCTGAGTTAATATGAAAGAACAGCCAAGTTCATGTGGAAAGAGCATAGGCTTTGGATTTGGATGCACAGTAGCACACACTCTCCTTCGTTGTTAACACTGGGGGCTTGTGTAATTTATGTGACGTCTCAAAGTTTCAGCCTTCCTTCTGCAAAAACCACCGACAAGAAATCAGGATTTTTGTGAGGATTAAAATGACTTTTTGTAACGTATGTAGCAAATGATCTCACACACTGTATGGGTTCAATAAATATTAGGCTCTTTTCTCCTCCTCAAAGGCTCTTTACTCTTCAGTGGGAAATGGAGACCATTTGGGATATATCTTTATTTTTCATGCTTGCTAGGAATTATATGGATTAGCACTTGCCACAAAACTCAGCCTAGTGGGGTTAGAAAGATGTATTAGAAAAAATAAGAAAAACTTTTGTTTCTCCAGTTCCTAACCTTCCCTCATGGGGCAAAGAAACGCTCCACCTTTCGATTCAGTGTCTTTGGAGGAAGATTTTGATCATGTCCCAGATGAATAAGACAAGCAGGTCTGAAAGGAGTCACAGCTGTGTCCCAGGAGATTGTTTTTTAATTCCATTGCACCTTCTATTTGGGTCAAGTTCATAGAAGCCACAGTTCAATTCAAATAGTTACCTTTACCAACTCCACATAAGATGCTTTCAGGGCAGTGTATAATTCTGTGTGAAAAAGTGAGTAAGTATAAATAATACCAGATAGAAATTGAAAAGCAAGGATCGACAAATATTTATTGAGAACCTACTATACTAATAACAATAATAGCTTGGTATTTAATGGCATTTACCAAATGCTTCACATGTTCTGGGTTCTGTATTAAACCCTTTGTTTGCAATCGCTCATTTAATCCACACATCAGTCCTAGGAGATGAATATTATGATTCCATTTTATATACAAGTAAACAAAGCCACAGAGAGGTAAAGTCCAAAGACTTTCAACTAATAAATATACAGTAGCTGCAATTGTAACCCAGGCAATTTGGTCCCAGAGCACATATTTATTACTTTTATGCTTTACTGCCTCTATATGTGATCCCAGATGCACTGTGCAGCTCTACATGCCAGGTACTATCTGTCAGGAATTCTGTACCCCAGGAAAACAAGAGGAGAATATGTCAACCATGACCTCCAAGAACCATGAACTAATTGAGAAACAAACTCACTGACAAGGAATTATGGTACTACCTAATAATTACCAATATGGTGTTTATTTCCCCAGGACCTGGAGGTGAGGGATTCGGGATAGTCAGGGTCAAAGATATAAACAAAGCAATGCACTCAAGTAATACACTCTTTATTATCTAAGACAGATTCTGCAAAATGGCAGCCCCTGTTTTGTTTGACCTTCAGGGTTTTTAAAAAATTGAATTAGCTGCTAGCATTTAAATATCAGATTTCATATAAAATGCCAGATTTATGGTTTCATCTGAAAATCTGGAGTATCTGATAATAACGGGCCCATAGTATATCATGACAAAACTCACCATGAGTTGTGCCCTCTATTAGCTATTGGATCCAGCAGATTCGCTTCACTCATTCATGTGACCCTTTGGTCCGTATAGGAACATCAGTTTGCAACCTGCTTTTTCGAACAATACAAGGTTCCACAGAGGTTCATAGTTTATCTGGATATGCGGTACCCTTGCTGATACATAATCAATGTCGTTCCATCCCGATCACTCAGAATCAGAGACAGACTTACCATTGAGCTGATGACACTTAAGCTTTACAGCTAATCTCTTGTGTGACCCCCGAGGCACAGAGAGAGGTTCCACTAATGTGTTCACATGATCATATGCTCTTGAAAATTTTGTAAAAGTCAGATATTTTAAGTGCAGTTCATTAATGCTGTCCCTTTCCATTCTGGAGTTTTTTCCAACACGCTCCTTCATGTCAGGAGTATTGGAGTGGCTGAAGGCATGCAAAATAAATAGTCTCTTCTAAATAAATATTTATTTTGTGTCCATTTAAGCATTCTTTTTTTTTTAAAGATAGCCCCTACATTGCATAAGCTTCCGTCTGTCTCTGCCCAGGGTGCTTCGTTTTTACCTCCAAAGGCAGGGATGTGATAGAGTCAGCTTGTACACTCCGAGAGCTAGTGTAACGTTATCGGGAATTTTGTGAGCAGGTTGTAAACACAGCCATTAAGAATACTACAAGGCCATAGTAATCCAAATAACATGGTACTGGCATAAAAACAGACATAGATCAATGGAACAGAATGGAGAGCTCAGAAATAAACCCACACCTTTATAGTCGATTAATATTTGACAAAGGAGGCAAAAACATACAACAGGGTAAAAATAGTCTATTCAATAAATGCTGTTGGGAAATTGGACAGATATGTGCAAAAAAATGAAACTAGACCACCTCTTTACATTGTACAAAAGAATAAACTCAAAATGGATTAAAGACTTAAATGTTAGACTCGAAACCATAAAAACCCTAGAAGAAAACAGGCAATAAAACCTGGGACCTTTCTCGTAGCAATATTTTTTCTGATATATAGCATTGGGCAAGGGAAACAAAAGAAAAAATAAACAAATGGGACTACATCAAGCTAAGAAGCTTTTTCACAGCAAAGGAAACCATCAACAAAATGAAAAGACAATCCACTGAGTGGGAGAACATATTCACCAATGACATATCTGATAATGTCAAAAATTTATAGAGAACTTAGCATAAATCAACACCAACCCCCCCCAAACAATCCAATTAAAAATGGGTAAAGGACCTGAATAGACACTTCTCTAAAGAAGGACACGCAGATGGCCAAGAGACATACGAAAAGATGCTCAACATCACTAATCATCAGAGAGATTCAAATTAAAACCACAATGAGATATCATCTCACTCTTGTCAGAATGGCTATAATCAGTAAATCAACAAATAAGTGTGGCGAGAATGTGGAGAAAGGGGAACCCTCATGCACTGTTGGTGGGAGTGCAGACTGGTGCAGCCACTGTGGGAAACAGCATGGAGGGTCCTCAAAAAAAATTAAAAATGGAACTGCCTTGTGACCTAGTGATCCTACTTGTGGGGATTTTTCAAAAGAAACCCAAAACACTAATTTGAATGACTATATGCACCCGTATGTTCATTGTACCATTATTTACAATAGCCAAGAAATGGAAGCAACCCAAGTGCCCCTCAATAGACAAGCAGATAAATAAGTAGTGTTACATATATACAATGGAATGTTACTTGGCAGCATGGATGGACCTGCAGGGTATTATGCTGAGTGAAATAAGCCAGTCAGAGAAAGACAAGTACCACATGATATCACTCATATGTGGAATCTAATGAAGAAAATCAACTAACAAGCAAAATAGAAACAGACTCATAGATACAGAGAACAGACTGACAGCTGTCAGAGGGGAGGAGATTGTAGGACTGGTTGAAAAAGGTAAGGGAATTAAAACAAAACAAAACAAAACTCATAGACACAGACAACAGTGTGGTGATTACCAGAGAAGAAGGAAGTAGAGGGAGGTAGAAGAGGGTAAAGGGGGGATAAATAGTGGTGGAAGGAGACCTGACTTGGGATGGTGAACACACAATACAATGTACAGGTGATGTATTATAGAATTTTACACCCGAAACCTCTATAATTTATTTACCAGTGTCACCCCAGTAAGTTTAATAAAAAAGTAAAGAAAAAAATTATTATAGCCAGAAAAGATAAAGCGGTCATTGATAGGTAAAAAAGAAGAATAAAAGTACATAAACTTATAATTAATTATATTATAAAAAGATAAATCCTCAAAGCCATTGATTTCTAATTATTTTACTACATTTCACTATAATGTATGCTGTAGAGGTTAAGTCTGTCATATCTGTATGGTAGAAATACTATGTACTGGAATGACTCTCCATCTCTTCCCAACTTTGTGTTCAGTAATGTCATCTTGATATGTAACTTGAAACTGGCCATAGTAAGAATATTTACATCACAAAAATGGACTAACTACAAATGAAGGCGCTTTTTTCCTGGAGAGTCCATTTTTACAGGCTTACCAGCACGGCGCTGCCCAAGTGGGCGGCAGCCTGTTCCATGGAGCCTGCAGTGTTGCCGGCGCCATCTTCCCTGGAGAAAGCAGACTGAGCTCCAGGGCACAGTTCGAGCTATCGGAATGGCTCGTGGATGCCTAATTATGCAGGTAGATGCCGAAAAAATGTCTTCTCTTTTTCCCTTGTCATAGATAAAGGGAGAATCCAAAGATCTGCTCCTGTTCAGAAATCTTTTGTTTCTGAATAGAGGTGAGAGCCCAGAAGGTGTGCCCAACTTAACCTAAGAGGAGATAGTATTGTTCAGGAGAATACTATGAAAAAATAGGGTAAACTCTCAGGATTTTGGAATAAGATTAAAAAAAAAACTTGTACAATGCAAAACAGAAACTAATATGGTTGACAACCAGTGGTGGATGACAGCTTTTATTGAACTTTGAATGCACTAGGCATTTTGCTGAGCCTGTTACACATATTTGATCTCATTTGATCCTCAGAAAAAATAGCCTTCTGAAGTTGATATTAGTGTGCTCATTTTACAAAAGGAACCCAAGGCTTAGAGAGGTTGAGCAACTGGCCAAGATTACCAGCCAGTAAAATATTAAAGCTGGAATTACAGCTTCGGTTAGTCTGACTGTAGCACCCCAGCCAGCTCTTACCTGTGACGCTGTGCGGCCTGTGCAGTAAGTATGTGGAGATGGCACAGGTGCATTTTTTTAAACAAACAGAATAACTTGTGGCATGTACGATATAAGCTCTGATGCAATTAATTATCACATTACATCTATTACAGAAATTGTTGTGATATCGAGTTGAGTTAGGCAGACTTTAAACACCTAATATTCTGGGATCTTGAGCAAAATGAAATCTCTACCTCATTTTTCTGGTCTTTAAAATAATGCCTCTTAATACTGTTGTGAAGAATAAATTTTACAATAAAGTGTTCTGTGTAAGGTCTGTAATATTTAAGGGTATAACAGCATAGCTAGTGGGTATTGAAAATTTTTTAGATGTCAGGCAGTATTGTTTATCACTTTTCATATATCACTTAATTTAAGCCTATCCAGCAGGTACTATTATAGATGAGAAAACTGAGGAACAGAGAGGGAAAATAAGATACCCAAGGGCATAACACTCAGTGACAGGCAGAGCTGGGACTTGGTGTCCGGCTGTTTGGCTCTTAACCACTGTGATTATTATTTTCTTATTACTATGAGTAATGATACTAAATTTGGGGTTAGAAGACTTTTCATGTAACAATCAGTTATTAGTACTTAGTAGGTGTCATCATTTGTGGGTTCATAAATATGAAAAGGTTCCTGCTCTCAGGCTGATAGGCTAGTGGGAAATTAGACTTGTAAATAAGCAATTATAATACTGTGATACGCAGTATAATGGATGAGAAGGCACTTAATATTGTTTGGAGACTTTCAATATGATCTTCACAAGAGATGCCACAAGCTAATATCAAGAAAGAAAAACCTCCCATCTGATGGAAAAGTGAGAGAAAAGACATTAAAGGAAGAATATGTAACAAGAGAAGAGACACAGAGATGTTCATTTATTTCTTTAACAACTATTTATGGAGCTACTACTATGTACCAGGAATGCTAGGGATACGGTGGTGAACGAGATTGAAGTTTTCTCTGAGCTGATCTAGCAGGAAATAGGATATTCAAGGAAGGACATGTAATTCAAGCTATTTGAGCCATGGAGCATCTGAGGTGGAGTGAGGGCAGGAGGTGATGCTAGAAAGTTAGTCAAGATCCGGGTCAGGAAAGTGATAGTGTGTGTTAAAATTGATAATTTATTGATAGTATTAACTTACAATTGTGATTCATTCCTTCTCCTTAAAGACACAAGGGATCAAGGACAGTGGGGCCAATAGAGAAATTTCATTTCGGTAAGCACAGAGGCCTGGAAGGAGGCTGCAAGATGAAAGACTATGGACATTACCGACTTGCCTTTCAGCACCCAAGTGGAAAGATTATATGGTCAAAGGAGAGCCACATATCATCTGGGCGGTAAGTACCTAAATTAAGGGGAAACTGAAACAGGTAGGATTTATGGAAAAGACACTGCCCAAATGCGTGAAAGACAACGTCATTCTGAAGCCTTACATTGTGAATGGACCTCTGAAAATATTTTACTACAGGAATTAGCAGTGATGAAAAAAATATCTGAAGGCCTTTAAACTATTAGTTTTCAAACTTTATTCTATGGAACTGTAGGATTTTTTAGATGCTCTTCAGTGTGTCAGCAAAGATAACTTAAAACAAGAAGATGAAAATATCTGTACACAGTCTATCCAGAAAGTGTCCAGCAATGCAACATGAAAAATACAGACATTTATTGAAGAAGATACAAGATACAAGAGACATTGTACATAGGACAATGACGCCTCAGTCCCCTTCAAAGTAGGCACCTGGGGACATCATGCATTTCTCCTAATTGCCATTGGCTGCCCTAGTGTATTTTCCTGAATCTCATCAATGGTCTGAAATCCCTTCTCTTTCAAAGGTGATTTTAGTTTTGGGAAAAGCCAGAAGTCACAGGACACCAAATCTGGGCTGCGAAGTGGGGGGGGGATGCTGAGTCACCTGGGTGATTTGATGTTTTGCCAAAAAACTGCACGAGATGTGATGCATGAGTGGACACGTTGTCATGATGAAGCTACCAGTCACCAGTTGCCCAGAGTTGCAGTCGTTTTTGAGATATTGCATCTCTCAACTGACGAAGAACATTGAGGTAGTACTCCTTACTAATTGTTTGGCCGGGAGGGGCATACTTCTGACGGACAACACCTTCCCAATCAAACAACATAGTTAACATGGTCTTCACCTCGCTGCGACTTTGCCGTGCCTTCTTCAGGCATGAAGAACCAGGCGACTTCCATTGGATGATTGGGCCTTTGTTTCAGATCATAGCTGTAGACCCACCCTTCATCTGTGGTGATGACCTTCCTAAGGAAATCTAGTTCATCGATAGTGGTTTGAATCAAACCATTAGCAACAGAGCACAATGTTCCTTCTGCTCTAGTGGCAGAAGCTGCAGAATGAATTTTGCCACGACATGTTTCATGCCAAGATCCTGTGTCAAAATCTTGGACACAGTAGTTTTTGGAATCCCCAGATCAGCTTCTAGTTCTCACAATGTCAGTCACCAATCTTTGTTGACTGCAGCCCGTACATGTTCAACATTCCCAGGTGTTCTGCTTGTTGCAGGCCTTCCAGAGCGTGGATTACTTTCAGCAGATTCTTGACCATCTTTGAAGCGTTTGTGCCACACTTTTACTTGTGCCGCTCTCATTGCATCGTCCCCAGAAGCCTTCTGAACCATCCTAATAGTTCCCACAGAGGAATGTTCAAACTTAATGCAAAATTTGATGCAGATTTGTTGCTCTACTTGCTCAGTCATTTGGAATGTGACAGACACACAGTACACATGCTCACTCAATGGCATCTACCGCCCTCACTGACAAGTACAGTGAAGTCATCCTTATTCACGCATGTGCATTCAACTCACTCTCCTTGGCTGCCAGGTTACATTGATGTCATACGAACTGTTCTCATTATATTAACAATGGCTGGACTTTTTCCAGACAGGCCTCATTCAAAGAAAGGATAACATCATTCAAAGAAATTAATGGCATGGAATATAAACAAAAGTCAGACTATTCATGAAAAGCTCAGTAACACCTGTGATACCGCTATTGTCACTGAGGAAAACATGGATAAGATGTACAGTCTGATACAAAAGTAGAAATAGAACAAATGTCTGGTAATAAGGCCCAGAGAAGAATACTCACAGAATGTACCTGAATTAGTATTTTGAGTGTTGAAATGATATGATTTTTTTGCAATTTAGCTAAGTGTATGATTGTTATAGATCACTAGAAATAGATTTATTTTCTAACACATGCTTATTTTTTTTTAATAAAATAAAGAAAATTAAGGAAGAAAACCAAGCTATCACCCAGATGGTACCTCTGCTGATGTTTGGTATTTATAATTTCAGAGATTTTCTGAGCATATATTCCCAAACAGTGAAAAAACATGTATTATAATAGGTCTTTCCTCATTTTGATGCCAATATATAATTTTCAGTGACCACATAATTCCATTCATTAGTTGTATCATAATTTAATAAATCCTTTGTTGATGATTTTTTTTAGTTTTTTCCTTTTTTTGTACCATAAAAATCAGTTGCCACAAATATACTTGTGCACACAGGCTTTAGCAATTATTTTACTAATCTTTAGGATAAATTAGTAAGTGAAATTGCAAGCTGAGATGGTATTTACAGGATTTCTTATTTAATACTAATGATTTCATTATTTAATTGAATGTATATACAAGCTTTTAAGAGAAGAAAATAAAAGCAACAAATTAAAAATCCCAATACCCAGGGGATAGGATTTAACACCTGGAAAGCTTCTTTTCTAATCTCTAATATCTTTTTATCTACATAGATTAGATAGATAGATGGATATACATAGAGAGCTAAAAACAAGGGAGGTGAGGAGGAATATTGGAATCAGAAAGTGGATGGGAGCAAGTCAAAAGATGAAATAAGCACAGATGATTGCGTACTATAAAATGATTCAGAGAATTAGCAGACAAGTCCTGCACTTGGCATCAACAGACAGAGAAGGGACAGAAGCGAAAAGTGGATGTGAAAATTGGGAGTTTATTGAAGAACAACTGAAGTGTCTTTACCTACCCCTGCTCTCCAGCACACACACACGTGCGCGTGTGCACACAGGCAAACAGGGAACCGTTTAAATTACCTAAGTAGCATATATTATTTATTTATGGGATAGTGAGTTGAACACATTCTTTGGGGCAAGAGCTAGTGCTTGGTGTAATGAAAGGTGGTTGCTGGAAAAAGGAGTTAGAATTCAAGCCAAGTCCTTATCAACTCTGGTACATGGAGACTCTAAACACTGACATCGGCTTCTCTCTCTAATACCTAAGTGAAGGCAGACAGTTCACAGGCCCTATCCAGACACATTCAGGTTCCAAGTCAGAATTTCTGCTGAAAGTTCATATTCGTAGTAACATTACAAATGTATACTTATTCATTATAAAATGTATTTTTCTTATGTTCTGCTTTAGATACCGTTTGTGTAAAAATGAAATTGCAAATTATTTTAATTGTAGTCTTTCTAGTAGTTTATTTTAACCATTTCAAAATAATTCTCACCTATTTGTATTTATCCATCATCGTGAACTGAAATTTTTTGCATTTGTCTCTTATGTCTTTGACACAAGACTTTTAACAGCTTCACTTTCCCTACCTTGTTTGTGTCTTCTTGGTCATTGTTAAAAAGCAATTCAGTGTTAGATTATTGTTTTAATGTATTTTTACATTAGAGATATTTTATTTCAAGAGTTTCAGTGTATTTTTAAGTTCCAGTTTATAACTATAGTATAGAATTATTCACATATTTTTATATTAACTGGCTTTCAGGTTCAATTTCAAATGCTTTATTCTATGTTCTCATTTTTGAATTTTTCTTTTATTTATTATTATTATTTCTATCCTCACCCAAGGATATTTTTCCATTGATTTTGACACACGCGCACACACACACACACACACACATATCAATGTAGGAGAGAAACATTAATTGGTTACCTCTCATACACACCCCAACCAGGGATTGAACCCACAACCTAGGCACGTGCCCTGACCAGGAACTGAACCAACAACTTTTTGGTGCACAGAATGATGTTCCAACCAAGTGAGTCACGTGGTCAGGTTTTGCCTTTTATTTTTTATTTAAGTTTTCAGCAAGTTTGAAAAATATAAAAATATTTTCCACAGAAATTGCATGAAATACTCCATTTGGTCTTCCTTTGAATACCTGTAAACATCTTTCTGATGCTGTTACCCATAGGTCAATACTTAGTTGTCTTTAAAACTTGAAATCATATTTTTTTCCATAACAGTTACTAGAAATTGCTTCTTTGTCTTTTACTGTTTGGTGTGTCAGCTATGTCTAAGGCTAGCATGATTATATTTCATTATGTGTAACTATTTTAAGCATATTTGTAAGATTTTAAAATATCACATTATGTATAATAATATAAATGAACATACTAAAATAATGCTATTGATCATAAGTGTATAATAGTTATGCTGATGACCCTTCTGTCTGACAAAACTGGCCTTTTCTGCTATTTCACCACTTTTTGGATTGAGAATGCTTCCTGATAATTGCCTTCCAGTATAGTGCATATCACTTTCATCCACTAATAATTTTAAAATAGACTTTATCAAGTCTGTTTCTTTGTTTCTTATATAGCATCTACAGTATGGCAGTGCTATCTATGGAACATGTCATGAAATCATTATAACACCTTAACTTGCTGAAGAGCAAAACGATTTTCTTTAGCTCAGACTCTATTTAAATTTCCTCTGTATCTGACTAGACAATGCTCAGGAAGGAAATCACTGTAGGATGTATTTTATCAGCCTAAAGGTTTTTAATGGACAGTTCTGTGGAATCTGTGCAGTATCTTTTATGACAGAATATCTAAAAAGGTTAATTAAAAATTACTACCACAAATACTACTCTCAGCCCCTTTAAAATGATGGGCTTGGCTTTGTTGCAAAAAGAGATAATGCATGTGAAAGTGCTGTGTAAATAGAAGCAGTGGGTGAGATAGTGGGACCCAGATGGGCTTTGATGTCAGAAGGTTTACATTCCTAACCGAGAATTGGAAAATAGCTGCTTGCAAGCCGATAACTTTGTTGTTTCTTTTAAAAATAGGACACTCAAAGTAGCTACTTGATATAATTGATGATTAGATTTAATTTATTATATCTGAAGACCCTAGCACAGTGTCTGGCACAAAGTACTGTACTTTTTGATGAAAGTTCCTTCTCATAAAGGGCCAGACATCATATTAGTTGTTACTGTGCTAGGAAGATGAGTAAATAGATGGAGAAGAATAGTATTTCCCATTGAAACTGATATCCTCCCAGGCATTCTTCCTGTAAAAGTCATGATCACTAGTGGAGGGAACCAATTTGTCCTACCCTAGAAGACAATTATCAAAACACCTACACTCTAAAAAAGGTAATGAAATAGCAGAAAAGGCTAGTAGTGTCAGCCAGGAGACCTGTAAGCTTAACTAGGCACTTCTGTCCGAGTAGTGACAGTGTTCTGAACTCCAGACCCTTGTCGATGTTCACTCCAACTCCTTAATAGCCAAACGGGACTCAATGAAACCCCAAAGCCTGATAGAAGGTATCTGCAAGACCTCTGGGTGTCAGGCAGTAGCCGGGTTGGAGAGAGAGCACCTTTGACCTGTGGGCTGTGGGAGTGGAGAGATTGGTTGCTTGACAATACCAGAGTCAAGGTACACTTCTAAATGCAGAGAGGGGTGGGCAGATAAATTGAGGTCTTTCTCTTCATCCCGTTTTAGTAGCTTGGATTTGGAAGAAGAATACTTGCAAACAGTCAGATTACCATATGAATTCATACTCTCAACCTTAGCTGCAGATTGTTTTTTTTGGGGGGGGGGTCTCATGTCTCATACCAAGCATAGTTTCTCAAGGGCTTATGAAATTGCATGAGATACGAAATAAAGAATTATTGTCTCTAAAATATGAAAAGAAAAACCTCTCATTTTGCTAGAGTTCTCAAGTATGCAGCATGATTGTTGAGATATGTCCAATAATAAATTACTGTATTTTGCCATGTATAATGCTTACTTTTTTGCCCAAATTTTTGAGGGAAAAATGAGGATGCATATTTTACATGGGTAGTACTAATTCCATATCTATATAAATGTTTTAAATTCTTTTATTTATGCTTATGCATTAAAAGTGTAACTCTAGAAAGCAATAACGATATCCATATGCAAAATAATGCCCTGGAATACGATAATTGGTTTTGTTTCTAAATATAAATAAATAAATAATTGGATTAAAAAATTAAAACAAACGGGTTTTTTTCCTTAAAGTTTGGGCCAAAAATGTGGGTGGGCACTATACACAGGAGTGCATTATACATGGCAAAATACGGTAAATAAATTATGCAAGGAAAATTTCAAAACCTAAATTGTAAAAATCCTTTATATATAAGATTGTATTAGCTGTGGGATATGAGTACGTTATAATATACTTGGTTCGATGTGGGGCAGAAGTCTAAATTATGATGGTTTAAAATTGGCTGTCAAGTGATTTCTATGTCCTTTGTAATTTTAACACTCTAAAAGCGTAAAATGTTTTAATTTTTGTGTGTGTGCGAAAAACAGTCCGGAAGCCTGAATATTATGGAGTTGATTTGTTTCTGTGGGCGAGTGTATTGGGGATAATTTGAGCATGTTCTGTAAGCTCTCAGGGCCCATGTTCAGCAATATTTGCAGTAGCAAAAATAGTCCACATTTCCTAAAATCAGACAGGTGACAAACCCTTGAAATGAGATAATCACAAGGGAGTCACCAGTTAACATGACCGCCAGAGCCTTGCATTATAGGTATAAGCCTAAGTTTGGGTAGTGATTGAGGCTCTTAAACTTGACATTTGCCCAATTTATCATCTGGTTTGTGATCTCATAAATTTGATGGGGGTCTGACATCTTGTCCAGGTTTTCGGAATATTTGTGATGATCCATCTTTTGTAAGTTGAAAAATTCCACTAATTATATTGCAGAATTGGTCTGTTTGTGCATGTTTTGTCTTGGCATCAAAGATGATGTTCAGCAGAGTTTGCTCAGCTGTTATACTGCTGATCTAATATTTCTGAACCTTAATATTTGATCCAGTTGTTAAAATTCAGCTCTGACTATAAATCCCTGCTGTCAGGACTCCCTTTAAAAGCTCGCAGTGAATGCCGTTGCTTATCCTTACTTCTGTCCTTGACTATGTCTCTTAGATCACTGGCTAAACCTTGGTCAGGGAGACAGTGACTACTGTAGGTATTTCCAGCAGGAAGAGGTTTAATATTGGGAATTGGAGGTTCACATAACCATTGAAGTGTAGGGGAACAAAAGTCAGGAGGGTGGATTTCAGGAAATCTACCATCTGCTGATGCCCATGTTCCTAGGTGCTGTTGCCAGAGGACGGTGATGCTGTCCTTGTCCTATGCCTTCTAGGACTGTTGCAGGTGCCTTTCCTTGGCAGGATCTAGAAACTCTGCTGGTCATGGAGTCTGAGAAATGTTTCCAGGCTTCATGCCCCCATCATACAGGGAGAGTTATAGGGGATGGAAGTGTTTCTCAAATCAACAAACGATATCTGGTTTGCAAATGCATCAGTAATGTTTTTGCCAAGTCATTCTAAATATATTGAGGAAGTAACTAAATAAGCCCATGGTTATCAAACTGTCCAGCATCAGAAATGCTGATGATTTTTATATTTCTTCTTCTTTTGTTAATCTTTCAGTCGTATAAATACATTAAGCAAATTTATATTACATTCTATATCTGACAAAATCCAAATCTCGCATCTTAGTGGATCTGATTTTGTACTTTGTTGTTTCTCTTAGATATTCTTCATAGATTTCCCGCTTTACCCACATAGTGATTTTCTTTATATCATGAGCTCATGTTTCTTGGATTTTGGTGTCTATAGTTATAGTGCATTGTTTCAGCGAGAATTTGTATTTGCTTCTGCTAGGAACCCAGGGACACTATCATCCCAGGATCATATAATCTTTAGACACAAACCCATTTGAGTACAGACAAGTGGTTAAGCATTTGAGGGTTTTGATTGTCCCTCCTATTTTATGCAAAGTCATGATGAGGACAGATGGGCATCACTGTCATTTTTTTTACTAGTTTATGTACTGAAGATGTGTGGGACTGTACCTATATGTGGGAGCTTTGATGTGAATCTCATCCTTCTTAGATCCCAGGCTTTATTTATTTCCTGTTTCCACCCATATGGCCATTAAAATTCAGGTTTTCAGTCACTGAGAGAGCTTGATATGTTGGACTTAGAGTCTATCTTTTATCCTTTTAATACAGATTTTATTCTACTACTATATTTTTCCTTTTTTATTCCAACATTTCCTTGTTATCTTGTTCTGTTTTCATTTCATTAAGACAGAAGTGCCCTTATTATATGAAATGTTAAAAGGACTTATCTAAGAAAAAGAAGATGAAAACTATGAACAGTAAAATTAGAACAAATTCACAGCTATCAGCAATTGAACCTAAAAAGACAAAAACAAACTAAGCAAACTGCTAGAATAGGAACAGAATCACAGAAATGGAGATCAAATGGAGGGTTACCAGTGGGGAGGGGGAGGGTAGAGAATGAGGGAAAAGGTACAGGGAATAAGAAGCATAAATTGTACGTACAAAATAGACAGGGGGAGGTTAAGAATAGTATAGCAAATGGAACTTTTGCTAAAAGCCAAAGAACTTATAGGTATGACCCATGGACATGAACTAAGTGGGGAAGGGATGCTGGTGGGAAAAGGGGTACAGGGCAGAGGGGAATAAAGGGGAGAAAAAAATGGGACAACTGTAATAGCATAATCATAAAATATACTTTAAAAAAAGAAGGAAGCTTCATGTATCTGAACAAATACCTCTTTCTCTGAGAGACCTTTCCTGACTCCATAATATAAAATAAGATACCCTCTCCCTATTCTCTTTTTCACGTTAAGTCACTTTATCGTACCTGTGTAAACCATCACTATCCTGCTTGTATTATTTGTTTCTTTGATTGCAGCCTGCCTTTCCCAACCTAGAATGCACGTTCTAGTACTGCAGGCACACTTTCTCCCTTGCTCGCCCTTGTAGTCATAGCACCCATCCCAATGGCGACTTTACCGTAGGCGCTCAGATCCGCTAGAATCTCTTCTACCCTTTCTGTGGGCCTCTCTCCCAGCTCCTCTGTGCTTTGTTTCTTAGGCCTGCGTGGTATTTAAACCCTTTGGCTACTGGAACTTCTTTGCTTACGCACATGGAGAGTTGGAAGAGCCCAGGAGTTTACATAGCCACTCTGGGTGGGCTTTCACCAAAGACTCTGTGAGAATACTGGAAGTGCAACTTACACTTCAGGCCGAAGTTTGGAGCTTGGTTGAGTTCTCCCCTTTCCATCTCTGGCTTCCAACACTCCCCTCACTGGTCTTTTCTGGGAGCTGTGACTTAAGTCATTTGCATAGGAATCCTCTTTCCAGGGTCTGCCTCTTAGGTCTGCCAACCCAAGACTCAAATATTTACCAAATGAATAAATATCTCTGCCACCAGATTCTTCTTGTCAGGCTGTTGTTATAGCTCATAATTTATCTCCTGTTTTAAAGACTGTTTATCTTGGGCTTTATTAAAGTCATCAACTAATTCGTTATATAATATACTTGGTAGCAAATACTTTCCTGCTTCTCAGGTGTGAAGCTCTAGTGTTGAATATCCTGTCCCATGCCGTGGGGTTTGTTAGCTTGTTTTCTTGTCACCGGATAAGAAACTTTGAGTCCATTAGTTGCCATTTCACAAGGTTGGCTGATTATCATTGGTCACTCTCCAGGTTCACCTATTTGCCCTTCAGATCCACCTTTCTGATCTAAATTGGAGGCATTTGTATATTCAAAGCTTCTTTCTGAATTCCTCAAAGCTAAAATGTATTATTTCATTTTGGAACAGAAACCGGAAAAGACTTCTGCTTCTTGGGCAGCATTGTATCAGATGTATGTAGGTAGGAGGGGGTACTTTGGCTCTTGGTAATTTCATGGAACTAATGCTTCATCATTTCCTTTATATCAGACTTTTCTCTCCCTGAAAACATTTTGGACTCATTATCACAATTTAGTGTTCAAGTTATTGTAAATGCATTGTCCTGCACTAGCTTTTCCTCTATTCCAATCAGCCATCCACAATGCTTGCAGAATCATCTTGTTTAAATAAAATGCTATTACTTTTTCTCTTTAAAGTCCTTGTTAGGTGTAGATTTCTATATAGAAAAAAAACCCTATTTCTTGTCCTAGTTTACAAGACCCTTTTAAAATCACTTCCCATCTCCTTCTTTAGCCTCACTTTCTCCTTTTCTAACATTTATCCTAAGCTCCACATCGATTGAACTTTCACCTTTATCCCATTATGCTTTGCTCTTTGACTCCATTTCTTTATATATGTTGTCCCCTCTGCCTGGAAAGTGATTCCCTAGCTTTGTTACTTGGAATGATGCTCATCATAGCTCAAATTTAAGTTCAAATGCCTCTTCAACAGCATTATACCCAACCTGTACTTCGTATCCACATCATTGTTAGTTCATCCCCTTCCATGAAACCCCGTGGCGCTCTTTGTCAGCACCACATACGCACGTGTTGTCAGCTGTCTTTGGGAATTTCCCTTGTCTGCAAAGAGCTGCCTCACCCAAACCCTTGCTGCCTTCTCACAGGGCAGACTGCATCCCATGGCCTGTAGATAGTGGGGTTATAAAGATCTGACCTCTTTTCCCAACTTAGGACAACTGCGAAGGGCCATCTCATCTTCAGAGATCCCCATGGGGTCCACTGAGGACATTGTTGACACTACGTGGCAGAGCAGCCTTTCTCCGTGTCAAATCTCTCTTCTTCTCCGTCCTCCATAGGAGTTGATCCATGGAGTACTCACTAATAAAATCCCTGCATAATTGAGCTTCTGAGTCCGCCTTCTATAGAAACTATTCTGCAATACCACTGTTATGGTTTATCAAATCTAATTTTCATTTTTCCCCATTGCCATTTCCACTTAACTGTGAACTTCTTTAGAAGGGTTCCATGATGCCTATTTTTATTTCCTAAACATTTAGCATGGGCCCTGATATACAGTGGGTAATCAATAAATATCTCTTAAGTGAAGGGATGGAAGGATATTCTTTTATTCTGAGTAGTTGATAAGTAAATAAATTTTGTCTATTTTTCTCCTTATCATTTGTACGAGCTTATATGCTATCATTGACTTGTAAAATTTTCTTATGCCCAATATTAGTTTTGTCGCAGTGCCTATAATATATCACAAGGATTCTGCTTTCCCCTTAAATATAATTAACTGAATAACATCGAATTTATCCATTGAAAATTAAAATAAATGGTCTGCAGAGGAATAAAATTTTGAAATCCATTTGAACAAAGAAGTCAGATTTTTCCTGCAGAATAAATTCTGCCAAGTGATTAAATGATTTCTTTCGGAAGTTAGGCTTATATTTATACAAAAGCTATTTGTTTGTATAAACTAATGATACAGATGAGGACTTGAATTCCTGAGAAAGGCCTACTGTTTCTGTAAGTTACAAATCTCCATTAAACTTTTTGAAGGGCTACCCCAGCGTTTACTCCACACTTGAAAAGTCTTCTACATTTGCAAATGCTCAGCGTATATGAGAGTATATGCATTTTTTCTAGTGATAGAGATATATTTAAGAGAGGGAATATCAAACAGGTATCAAATTAGGATTCCGATGGCATAAATTGCATTATTTCTTTTAGTTTCCTTTTCTTTTTTGGAAAAATAAGTGTGGTCATACTGGCTTACTCACTCTATGCCAGGGTTCCTCACCTCAGCACGGTCGGTATTTTGCAATGGATCATTTTTTTCCTGCTGGGAGAGGGGACTGTGCTGTGTATTTTAGGATTTCAGCAGCATGCCTAGCCTCTGTCCACCAGATGCCAGTAGCATTGTCAGTGTTGTGACTACCAAAATTGTCTCACTGTCTCCAGTTGAGAACCCGAGAGAACCCCTTTTCCTCAAGCGAGGTGATCTGTTTTTTCCCCCTCAAGTCAGCTGAGGGTAATCTCTCTAAAACCATCAGTAAGATTTCAGTTGCCATGTTAGTGACGCTTTCTTGGGCCTTTTTAATCTTAATGCTTCTGATTTATCCCAGAGGATGTCTCTAAAAAAGTTTTCATTTGTGATAATCACTGAAGGGGCTGTGGTGCTAAAAGATGCCTGGGTTAGCCTGTCAATTGGGAACTTCCTTGTAGAAAACGCTGTTTCTCTACCCTTGGGGGAGGTAACCAGGCTCACATTACATTCAGGTTTTAAAATTGGGAATGTAAAATGTATACTAGATCAAAGATAACTTTCTACACATCTCAACAATCTGTAGAAATGCTTTCTCTTTCTTTGTGAGTAAGCCAGATGCTGTTTTCCTAACCAAGATGACATAGGTGATCCGAAATGATTACAGTCCTTTATTAGTTTCCTATCGCTGCTGTAGCAAATTACTGCAAAATTATTGACTTAAAACAACACAAATTGATCACCTGGGCATCAGAAATCTGAAATCATTCTCACTGAGCTAAATGCAAGGTATCAGTGGGACTGACCCTTTCTGGAGGCTCGAAGAGAGCATTGCCTTTTGCAGCTTCCAGAGGCTTCCTACTTTGCTTAGCCCTGGGCTCCTTGGTCACAACAGCGTCACTCCAGCCTGTGCTTCTGCTATGGTGCCTTCTGTATCACTCCAATACCACCACCCTGTTGTAAGGACCCTTGTGGTTACATTGGACTCGCCTGGAAAATCTCATATACTCTTCCCATCTCAAGATCCTTTGAGGGACCGTTATTCAGTTTACCAGAATGTTCTACTCTGCCTGGTCCTCATATACCAAGGGGAGAGAGAATCACTTCTGAGGAATCAACTTTGGGAATTATGAACTATTTATAAACAAATTTACTTTTGACAGACAGAAATGGTCATGAAAGGGATGGAGTGAAGAAAGGGATGGAATGAAGAACAAGGCGCTGCGGTTGGAATGTGGTGTCACTTAAGTGCATATTTTGCTTCAAATGATGTTTTGAGTCTCAACATAAACCACAGAAATTTCCTCTTTAAAATAAGACAAGGGACCAATATACTAGGGCCTTGGCATGGAAAATCATGGGTGAAAATGATTTGATAATATAAAATTTGACTATTCACATTTGTCACACTTTGTAGCCAGAGGAGGGAGAAAGGGAGAGGGACCATTGGGACCACTGCTGTGATTTTGTGGTTATTCTTCCGGTCACGCATACATTCTCTATGTGTCCTATTCACTTTCAAAGGACTTGCTAATTACCTTGGTAGCTGGTTTACACTATTAAATAGACTGTATGTCCCTACATTTCCTAGCATGGATTATGTGTGTACATGTGTGTGAGAGTGTGTGTGCACCTGTGTATTCCACGAGCTCCTTTAATTCTTTGGTCCTTACCATTCCTCCTATGTCAAACTAACCTGTTTCTGTCCCAGACAGCACCTTTCCACCAGGCTAAAAGCTACTTTTAGCTCATTTTTTTTATAACCAATAAATCTCTAAGAACTGTTTATTTTAGTCATAATTTTTAATCGGTTTTTAAATTTTTTAAAAGATTTTATTTATTTATTTTTAGACAGAGGGGAAGGGAGGGAGAAAGAGAGGGAGAGAACCATGGATCAGTTGCCTCTCATACATGCCCCAACCGGGCACCGAATGAACCCGCAACCCAGGCATGTGCCCTGATAGGGAATCGAACTGGTGACCCTTGGTTTGCAGGCCTTTGCTCAGTGCACTGAGCCACACCAGCCAGGGCTAAATCATAATTTCTTAAGCATATGTTCAAACCTTCAGAGTATTTTTATTACTTTTGCCTGAATT